>JANVCJ010094682.1:0-10121 GCA_026413505.1 Epizoanthus ramosus
CTCTCCTTGTGTACGTGTTCGTGGCAAAACATTTCGAGTGACGTCAAGGTACCCATAGCGATGGGATGTCGAATGATGTGAAATACCCATAACCCCGTGTGGGCAAAGTGGGTCCGGACAAACAGAAATCCACGAACGCTCAAACCGATACACGATTATGAATGCCTCGCTACGCTCGCCAATTATGGATGCAAGCAATAGGGCACAGAAAAAGCCGGCATGGCACCTCAAGCAACTCTAGTTTCATGCAAGTGCCCTCATAATTAACTTCCCAAGTGCATCCTTAACTTTATAAATGCACAGCTACATGACTGTTAAAGACAGTGTAAAGCATGGATCATTTCTTTTATAACATAGCTGGCAGACGTCTTGTGTGTGTTGTAAACTGCACTGACGATCACTGTGACTGACTTGTTTACAATATTATTAATCCATTTCAATGGCAAAGTGCAGCAGGTACTTGTCTTCCAGACCTTGCCATCATCACAGTAGCTACGTTTTTATCAGTAATTGTTATACTCAGATATTTTAAATACTTTATCCCAATCAAGAAAACCTAGCTTCTGAGTTTTTCTCAATTTCTATTTATTTTGTATGTACATGTATTGTTTCTTTCAGGGCCTGAAGGAACACCATCCTGTTGCTCTTTTTGTTACACACGGTGAATCGTCATCAGGAATTTGTCAGCCATTGGAAGGCATTGGAAAATTATGCCACAAGTAAGTTACATGGGATTGAGTACTATTGTTAACATTTCTGTATTTGTTAATTTGAAGTTCAACGGAATATGCTTACTAAATAATTTTACATTTGTATCTCATGCACTGTTTCAATAGTAAGGAAGTGTATAATATTAATTAAACTGTGAAATCAGTATAAATGATCAATTCAATGCTATGTGGTCTGTTTCATCATTCCTGGCTGATAACTCAAACCTTTTCCGATTTTCCTTGAAGTCAACTGTAGCTGTGTGTGTTGTTCATTTATTCATTGCATTCATATCTTTTTTATTCACTTTGCTATATACATGACATATAGACGTCACCATGCAGGTACAAATTAGTATACTGCCTGTTGATAGTGGATTACAGTGCGTCTGCTTGTAGATTTCCTGTGTTAAGTCCACATTATTGCATGTAACTGTCTGTGTGTGTCCACATGTAGGTACAACTTCCTGGTGATAGTGGATTGCAGTGTGTCTGTTTGTAGATTTCCTGTGTTATGTCCATATTGCATCTAACTGTCTGTGTGTCCACATGTAGGTACAATTGCCTGGTGATAGTGGATGCAGTTGCATCTCTTGGTGGTGTGCCATTCCTGATGGATCAGATGGAGATTGATGTCGTGTATGGCGGGGCACAGAAGGTGCTGAACTGCCCATCAGGAACAGCACCAGTCTCTTTCAGCCCCAGAGCAAGGTAGTCCAGATAGCTCCCACATCTTCGGTTAAGAGTGAAGGACTGGTTCATAGTAGCCAGTGCAGCAGAATGGAGGATAATTTATATAGTTTTATTGAAATGTTAGCAGCATTAGTTTGACTGCTATTATTACTGATATATAATTATATTACTTACAGTCATGTAAATTGTGTGTTTACTTAGGATTTATTAGTTTATTATTTATTATTCCTTGAAGTTGAAAGTTCTACTACAGTAGCTGCCACCTGAAATTTTCTTGCTTCATTAATTCTGATAGTTGTTAAAAAAAATTCTGATACTTTTTTTGCAATCCATTGCAGGGCAAAAATTGAGAGTCGCAAAACCAAAGTCCAGTCCTTCTATTTCGATATGATAGAACTTTCTAATTACTGGGGATGTGACGATGGGCCGAGAAGGTAAAAACACTGTTGTGGTTACTCATGCTCTGTTAATGGGACATGACTAATTTATGTATTTTGCACATACCACCAATGGAAACTTTTGCTCTTCACAAACAGGTACCACCACACTGGACAGATAACTAATACATATGGTCTACGAGAAGGATTAGCGGTGCTATCTCAGGAGGTAACATATATCATACTATATATGTATGTAGTGGGATGTGTAGACTCATTCCTACTTCTTTCTTGTTCTTTGACTGCCATGAATTAATCAAGTTTCACTCAATAGACATGTAGACTGACTCATAACCATTTCCTCATTTTTCTTTTGGCAGCCTCGTTGAATTCATTAAGTTTCACTGTGCAGACGCCTAAACGTGTAGCCACTCCTTGGTTATTTGTCGATTACATTAAATTCCTCATTATATCTATTAAATATTTGTTTTCAATTATTATTTTAGAACTAATTCTCGTTCTATTTTAATATTCTTCCTATATTTATAGACTAGATGCTACTAGTTACACATACTAGCTACACCCTGATCATTTGCCATCATTCGCCATCATTCCACCTTGATCATTCACTGCGTAGCCAGTGGCCAGTGATGGCTACACGTTAAAACAAAACTGGAGTTTTGGGGTATTCTGCAGTTACTACTCGAATTTCTCAGTATTGCTTTTGTTAGTCTTTATGCATCACATAAGGGCTGAACTTATGAATGGCAGATAGTTTTAACACCTTTAATAAAAGGTGTTTTTACTTGTAGACTTTAGTAGTTGTATTTATAATAGGGACTGGAAAAAAGCTGGCAACGTCACTTGGAAAATGCAAAGCTGTTGTGGCGAGGCCTTGAAGAGATTGGTTTGACATTATACATCAAGGATGAGGTTGGTAACCTTTCAGATATTTAGATCCATGTTTTTAGCTGGGAACTGTAAATCATGACAGTCACGTGACTAGTGCTAGGTGTCATGTTTGTGGTACACTTTGAACAGCTAGAGGTAGGCAGTAATGGTATTACATTTATACTGCGCACTTTCCATAGGAATATGTTGAAATGCGCATTACAGAATCAGCGAGATCAAACCGAAAGCATTGAAGGCGCCGCAGGCTGCCTCTGTACGGTCCATGCAGTAATAGTGTTCTTAGAGAGTTTAAGCATCGCGTATACCGCGAGTGGGAAACGTGAGGCAGCCCGTCTGCCATTTGCCCGACGTATAGGTCCGCCATTTTGTTTCGGTTGAAGCTTCACAGAAAAGTGGTGCCGTGGAACTGACGTCAAAGCATATCTCCTATTGTGTAGAACTGAATGGGAGATACTGAATGAGAAATGCGCCAGAATTCAGGTGATTGATGTAGTGTTGTTGATCTACAGAACCTCAGGTTACCGACAGTCACCACAGTGAATGTACCTGATGGAATAAAGTGGAAAGATGTTGCTGTTTACTTGGCAGATAAGTATGTTGTGTTCACTCAACGTACTGAAAAGTACTTTATAATATGTGTTGTGACTGTCCTACCAGATGGGCCTGGGTGAACTGAAAAGATATTCACAGTTTCATTCTTCACAGGTTCTTGTATTTGGAAACGATTGTAAGAACTGACTCGTATCAGAGGAGCAGTGAAAGAGTTATTGTCTAGTACTGGAAGCAGTAATAAGGTTTCTGCATTGTTCAATCAGAGAGCGTGTATTGGTGTTGGAATTTGTGCAAGGAGTCACATAACAGAAGAACAGACATGCGAGTCGCTGCAGGTTTTGTAGTTTTCAGCATCTTGGCGATCGCGAAGATTTCAGTAAATCTTCAAAACTTAATTCAACATTTTCAAGACAACAGGCGAGCGACGGTTGCTCTCATCAAGAAAGTCACTTGTTTGAGTTCTACACCGCTCAAAACATCCAACTTAAGAGATAAATAAATGTTCTTTACAAAATTCGAAAAAAGAAGTTCAAAAGATGAGTTGCCTACGAAATAAGAGTCTCATTTTTCCGTGCAACAAATGATCAAGACGGTTGAAGATTCAATTCAAATTTTTGAACGTCTCGTCTGTAAGTTTGAAATGTACAGCAAGGATCTTGGAACTATGGTTCACGCGTCACTTCCAGCAACTTCCGTTCACTATAACAGAACACAAAATTTTGCTATGCAACTCAACAGCTCAACTTTTGTTGCAGTGGTATATAATAATTAGTATTATCGATTGAAAAGACGAAGTTTTATAGAAACAATAACCCTTGCAAATTATAAATCCGATATATCTGACAATGGATTTCAAAGCCAGTGAAAAATTGGCACCCTTAAATTATTTTTAAAATGTCAGGTTTCTCTAGTAAATGATACAGTTATTCTATAACAGTATTATGATATTTTAAAAATAGCTAAATATGTCAAAAATGGCAGGTAATGGTTTGTGGAGTAGATTTTACGTGGGTCACAAGTCCCTATATCACAGGTTTTTCCTGTGTGGTGTTTCCAGATCTGTCCTAGAACCGTGCGGGACCTGACAAATGAGATTATACACTTTCTTGTTGTTATTTGTTTCAGACACAGCGTAGACATCTGTGGTGGCATTGGGCCCTCGACTGGCAAGGTGAGAGTACACTGAGTCGACAAGCAGACAGCCAAGTATATAATTAGATGTACTGGACCGATTTAGAACGATATTAATGTATCTACATCCTCTGAATAGGTATCATATCTTTGTATACAGGTATTAGGTCGCTGTATACATGGATCCGGCCTCTGTATACAGGTATTAGGTCGCTGTATACATGGATCCGGCCTCTGTATACAGGTATGAGGTCGCTGTATACATGGATCCGGCCTCTGTATGCAGCTATTTCAGAAAATGTCATGACCGATAAGAACTAGGAGTTTTACAAAAATTAGAGTAAATTACACAATGGTGCTGCGAAAAGGATAAAATTTGAGTGAAATGGCAACTAGTTACTAGGTGCTTAGTAACAGATCTTCTTGGCAACGTTTGAAACGTTTTGGCAACTCACAGTTCGTTACGATCGTAGTATTCACTATAAGTATTGTACACAACGACAACCTTTTTTAAAATAGGTGTACACGAATTAGGTCTTTCTCGTTTCACTGAATTAGTTTCTTTTTCGATATTACTGCTCACTTGTTGGATCGTTTCCTTGTTATTGGACACCTTGGGTAGCAAGAGCACAGGTCATTAGTCAGATACTGGTTATTAGTTTGTCATGTTCCCTTAGAGTGCTGTGAAGTGTATAGTAACACTTTCTGCTCTCCGTACAGACAGAAAAACCGGCAGGAAATGAGACAGGAAAACAGGCAAGCAACTAGTGTGGTAGATTGAATAATTAGTATATTAGTGAAAGTGTGTATAATTACTATTTTAAAAAGGTACAAATCTGACTTGTTGTACAGGTTTGGAGAATAGGATTGCTTGGATGTAACTGCACAAAAGAAAACGTCGAACTCCTACTCCGGGTTCTCAAAGAAGCCATTGATGCTTGTACGAATTGAGAAACAGTACTGCGTGACAACCTCGACCTGGCCACCCATGCCACCAGCGAGAGAGTAACACGAGCAAGTGATTGCACTACTCACTCAACAGATCCTCCAGAAGTTAGTCACGCATTCTGTGGCCGATTCGATTTCCTGAATTTTAGATACAGCTATCCTTTATGTAAGAGAGAGAAATTTATTTTAAACGTCTAGTTCACGACATTAAAGTGCTAAAATGAACTGGTATGATTACAAAGTCATTGTGTGTGCAATATCCTTTGTAGAGACACGAGGACGCGCTGTAACCTGCAAGCTTTTCAACCTAGGTTCGCCTTCACTCACTTGTCAGTCAACCATCGATTTTTCATGGAATTCTGATCAGACGGACAAATTTTGCAGACTTTTGACTCAATCAACTCTTTCAGATTCAACTACATGTACAAGAAATAAGTGCGATATTTTTTCGAGTGAAATTTAACTTGAAATACCCTCGTCAGAAATTAATTTTCCTACAAAATGGGAAATATGTAACTGAATAGCAAGGTGGCCCGATAGGCAGGCAATTGTCTGTGATTCTTCAGGATAATATTTGGCTGATAAAGTCGCCCGGGTTCATTATCATTTCGGCCTTTAGAACTACTTGTCACCATCGCAACTTGTGAACATGTATTTTATTCGTCGCATGATTTTGTAACCAACTATTTCCCCAGTAAGCAACGGTTCTGCTTCAATATCATTCCCACAAATCGGTTGTCATTCTCTAGAGCTCCAAGTCCAAGCAACATCAAATCGTTTCTGTCAGGGATTCACTTTATTCACTAAGTACAGTACAGGTAACGGGACATACCGGGACACTAGCACATCGTCACAGCTTATTTTAATAATAATAATTATAATAATTTATTAATTTACATTGCGCAAATTTCAACATTCGTTTTCAAATGCGCATTACAATTATGAAAATTTTATGGCCTACCGAAGTATCTCATTGCCAAACATATTTAAAATTCGTCCGCTAAGGATACAACTAGTTCTTCAAAGTTCTGCCATATTCTCCTCTATTGATTGAACTACACTGGCTTCCAGTTAACTATAGGATTCAATTCAAGCTTCTAATTCTTGTTTGCAAACGCCTTAATGGATCTGCACCTCAGTACCTTGTTTAACTTATGATATTTTACTATTATAACTTCGGGAAGTGTTCCTCCGTTCAGAAGCTCGTGCTCAGTTGGTTATACACCGTTCACGACTCAAGACCTTTGGTGACCGGGCATTCCAATATGCAGCCCCCAGACTCTGGAACGCTCTGCCCGCAGGTATCAGGCATTAAGCGGAAACTAGAGTTCAATTAAAGGCCAAGGTGGACAGGAAGATATCAGCTATGTTTTCACGATTGAGGAAACTTTTGACTAGTAAACGTCAGAAATTCCCGAGACACCGTGAAAACATACTCGCATATATACATCAAGAGTGATATTTGATAACTGTTTCCTCTTGACAAGTGAACTCCATACCTAAAATTTCAGATATTTTCCATTAACGATTGTAAATTAAAGCTTTAAGGCCATGCACTAAAAAAATAAATATTATATATTTTTATATATATATATATATATATTAGTTTCTCGTCCGGATCTGTTTTGTGATTTGTTTTATTTTATTCAGTCTCAGTACAGCCTCCAACCCTTTTTTAAGCCCCATTATGGATGATAAAGAGCAAATAACCTTGAACTACGGCCGCCGTGGGCTTTTGTTAGGTTTGCAAATTACATTCGACTATGAAAATATTTTAAACAGAGCCCCATTCAAACCAGCTTTGCTGAACTGGGCTGTACAAATATTGTTGAATAAATTAATTAATTAATTAAAAGAATGTTCTTATGACTTCTGAGGAATATTAACTACTATCTTGTCTTTCTTTAATACATTTAGAAAAACATTTGTGAAAAATTGTCATTTTGATTTTGAGTGTTTATCAAGTACGATCACTAAGACGATAAACCTCTATATTTAGCAAGCTTTTTTTCGTGCAAAATTGGTGTTTTCCATCAATACTTTTGCAAATATTCTCCAGAAATGTTCATATAAGAAAAAAGAAAAAGGAGGCGGGCGGGGCCGGGACGAGAAACTTTTTTTATTTGGCCTAATATTACTGATTTTTTTTTTAAAGAGGCCGAGAAATCAAAAGATATGTATTATCTGTATTGTGATGTCAAGGTCAACTTATTCAGTTTGAGACAGTATGCTATAGCTCTTACCGTAGAAATCTCTTGTATGGCACAGACATTTGTTTTGTAACGGACTTGGATTAATATAGATTTATTCATGCACGCAAGGCTTATTGGAACTTGTTCAAGAATTGCATGGCTCAGGAAAAGTCTTGAGGATGGCAAGAGTGTTGTAATTTATTTTTCTTGATAACCTTTTGACGCCTATCACACTGATAGCAGGTCAATATATGGCATATATATATATAATCAAGAAGTTAAGTATATTGGTTTTGTTTTCTTAATTCTGACAGAATAACTGAGAGAGATTTGCCCAGGCAAGTTTACAGTCTTTACATTGTATACCGTAACCTTAGTCGACCATATCTTTTGCTTAGAATTTTGCTACGACAGCAAACATAAGCTGATTCAGTGATTGAAGCCAGAAATATGTGTTACGCTGTTTGTAATCCAAACAACAGATATGAACTTGGTAAAATGCCGTCCTTGCTTCGAGTAGAACAGGACACAAGGCTGATTGAGCGCCATTGTTTCTAAGAGGGTTCTATTGTTCTCTATTATATTGAAGCATTTCATTTCAATGCCTTTTGCTTCCCGCCCATATGATTCGAGCTCTTTAAATTTCAAGCTTGAGAGATTTTTAATCTATAGTTTTGCGTTCGTTGTGAAATGTGATGTGAGCCGAACGGATTTCCATCGCACGTTCGAAAATTAGCTGGGAACACGACAGCATTGTAGAGGATTACAGGTATGCGACTATGAAATATACTGTATAATGTTAGCTGGGCGCAAATGGAGGAAATGATCATGGAATTCCTGGACAAAACTCTGGCAAAAGTGAGCGATTGAATCGCGCTTGCACTGCCAGGTACACGGACTCGTTTTCAGTTGTTTTGTAAGTGTCCTAGCTGAGCAGTGCGGCAGCTTGGCAAACGGCCGACTGATCAGTTGTCAGGTCCAACGGTCGAGCTGAGTAGCTCTCTATACTTGTCATCTGCAGTTAGAACTGTTTTACCAGGTATCTGATGTCTCGTGCTACTGAGCTAATTCAGCCGAAGGGTAATTTACAAGATATGCGATTTATATGTTTAGTGAATTCAATCGTTTATATTTTGGAATTTGGAGTGCACTTGAAGCCGATTAATTCCGATACTGTCAGGAGCCCAGTTTTCACAGGGATAGCAGTCTGTGTTTCTGTGTTTGTGGACTGTCTCTTACCCCGTCCGCTGTACTGAACTATAGTTTATAGATATGAGCTCAGATCGAAGGAGCTAACATTGTTTTGTCGTGTGCAGCCGACTGACAAGATAATATGTTAAAGAAATATGAAGGTCGACCAGTCATAAGTGAAATACCAGAGATAGTGTTGTTCTAACTTCCATCTTTAGTGATAAAATAACAAAGATATAACTTAAGATGTTTAGAAGGCTGCCTTTCCAGCATTCAGCTGTTATCTCAGCGGTTAATAATAATAGCTGTTAATCTTGAACTCGAAATTAATTATCGATATAGACCATTTAGAACTGTATAACAACTTTCAATGGATCAGTTCAGACTGATCAAGTCAGTAATTACGCCTTTTTTGCTATTGTTAACTATCACATTTTATCTTGTTATAAATTGTATGTCCTACACAGTTATATTTATTCTCTCTTGAATTCTCACTAAATGCAGGGTGCATTTAAAATGCCTTATCTAATCCGCCTGAAAGTGCGGTCTGTGGACATGTACAATTGCATTTCCATGCAGTGGACGAATTCAGTACGTAACTAGTCTATAGCCGGACGCTTTTAATACAGCGGCAAAACTGATCGGTGATGCTGTACTGATATTCGTCATGCGCTGCAAGTATAACAGCGTTTTTTTACTAATTACATCGGAGTCTGCGAGCCTTCTGCGAAAGGGTCCGCTCCGTGTAAACCGTCCCTGATTTCTGTTTGTATTGTCTTCATGACTGACTGACTGGCTGTCTGTATTGTGTGTGTGTGTGTGTGTGTGTGTGTGTGTGTGTGTGTCTCGAGTCTCGTTCTCCAATTCCTTCAATGGATGTGTTCGTTTTACATCTCCCTCCCTTTTGTGGATCCCAGGAATCTTTACGTGATTTGTACACGGCTTCCTGTCTCATAACAATACTGGTGAACAAAGGTGAATGGTGAACGGTGATAATGACAACAACAATATAAATAATACCACATATTGTATTCGTATCGCAGGTAAGAATTCTGGGTTTTCTTCTGCTTCAAGGGCACGTATTGCCCAAAAAATGTCAGGCAGCCATTCTTTTGAAATGTACGAAGACTAATGGAATGATTTACTTTTAAGCTTCTTTATGATTATAAAATTGCAGTGCACAAGGAAAGCCTGTGCAATGAGATCATCAGCTACGCAGGGACCGTGATAGGCAGTGACGGCGTCATGCACGATATAAATGTTATCACATGTCATTACGTAACAATCTCTATTATACTGAAAGTGAATTCAATTGATGGATAGTAGCTGCTACTACTGCTGCTGCTACTACTACTACTACTACTACTACTACTACTACTGCTACTACTACTACTACTACTACTACTACTACTACTACT
>JANVCJ010094693.1:0-10120 GCA_026413505.1 Epizoanthus ramosus
CCCCCACCCACCCCCCCCGCCCCCCCCCCCCCCCCCCCCCCCCCCGCCCCCCCCCCCCCCCCCGCCCCCACCCCCCCCCCGCCCCCCGCCGCCCTTTATTCGAGAGCCGCTGTTTGTTAGAGAGGGTCGTTTAATACAAACTTTCAGCTTGGGGGGGGGGCGTTAATTAGATAGGAGGTGTTCATTAGAGAGAGGGCATTTATTAGATCATTTACGGTAATTGACAGTTCTACCCATAGGTATTAATTAATAGGTTGTGTACTAATTGCATGTCAAGTGGCATGGTTTAATTCCTAACCGTTTGGGTCCAAATAATCGGCCCCAACAACAACAACAACAACGACAACAAGTGTAATGTGTATGCCTTCATGTTCCTCAAAATGGGTTAAGAAAGGGGTTCCTCAAAAGGGTTCAAAGAGTTCAGTTGTTACTGGATCACACAGATGACGACTATATATGAAGAACATCCTGAAAAAGAAGTGATTTCTTTCTACAAATAAAAATGAATCTATAGATATTTATGTCAGACTGTGTGATCCCGAGTTTAATTTGGAAGGTTAGCAAGCTCTTTCAGCATCTGTGCTAAAATTCTATGGTTCGCAGGCGTATACTTCCCGAAGCCCCCCCCCCAGTCACCCTCTGAATGCAAAAATCATGGCTAGAATGAATAGCACGAAACAGTTTCTCATTTTTTACAGTCGTTCTTGGAGTTTCATGAAAGTTGTTGCAACTTTCCGTGTTATTGAAACAGTGCATTTAATTTTGTGTAGCTACGATCTTGAAAAATATTTGTGTTGATGATTTACTTTATAACATTGCGACAGGGTAGATACACTAAAGTTACGCGTGTTTGCTTTCTTCACATTACACTTAACGTCTCGGTGAGTATTGATAAAATTATCCAAACGTGAGGCAACTACTGGCTTTGATCTTAACCGAGCAATCGAAAGATATCTGAACCATCTCTCAAACACCCGCTTGGTTGTAATCAAAATTATTCTAATGATATTTATTATATTTTAATCGTAGCTTTTAAAATACACTCATTTTTTTTATTACAAAGTCTCATTTTGAAGCTGAGGTTAGGCTAAGAATGAACCTTATTTCTTGGCGATTTCACCTTTTTCTCCATTGTAACAGACGAAATCTCATAAGACAGATATTATCGAAACATGTCAATACTTTTGCGGCAAAACTGTTGTTTTGAAAATTGTTTTATTGGAACAGAAGGTAGTATCTGCTATTTGAAGAGCTTAAATTAAATATTTGACAACAATCGCAATTTTCCGAAATTCAAATCAAAACTAAATTTTTAACCAAATTTTAGCCTCGGGTATGTTCTCGGCACGTTCTTATAACGGTCTTATAATAAAGGTTCCTATGTTTCGACAGAAAGATTCTGCAGATGATCGGACGTCCGATTAACTTTGCTCTAACACCTTCCTTTTCAGAATTTTGTTCTGGATAAAGATTATCTCAACTGCGCTATCTTCAATGAAATCAAAACTTGCAACGATTTGAATCTTGTTTGAACAAACGATTTATTGAACAGTTATTTATTTCTGTTCGAGAGAGAGAGAGAGAGGGGAACTTTTGAGAGCTCAGTTCTAGTGTCTTACAATACTTTTCTTTGTTTCTGAGCTGGAAAGGTAATTTTGATTTGTTTCATGGTAAGAAAATGTGCGACAATTTTGTTGTTTAAGTGTTAATGGTTCTTTATTACAATTTAAAATTTAATAATGTATTTCTTTGCTGTGATAAGTGCGATATGGAATAAAAGAAAACTAACAATCAAGAATCTTTTAATACCTTTTAAAATACGTAAGTTTGACAGGAGGTGAAAAACTCTAAAGGATTACACTATCACAGTGTTGTGTCATTATAAAGAAAAGTCAAATTTTCATGACAAGACCTAAGTATGGAAAAGTAAGAAAAAGAATGTGCATTGCTTTGATATGCAAGCCGTAATCGAGTTATATTGACTAACTCTGTTCTAAAAGCTAAAAGCTTTAACAAACTTTTTTTTCTTTCAGAGCTGACAAACGGTTGGAAATGTTTGGTTCACACGCCAGATTTACTTGTCATGCAAATTTTTAAGAGCAGTTTAAAATTAAAAATTGTCGATTCTGAGGAGCAAAAATGTCATTTTCCTTCCTTCCTACTTATTGTTACCTGATTAACAGTTTGTTTATTGCTGAAAAGAATCTAAGATCTCAGAAAATTAAAAAAAAATGTGTGTGTATGTGCGTTCAAGGACTGTGTATCTATGGTAGGAAATACATCGGAAGCGTAGGTTCGTTTGAGTATGGATTTCATTACATTTGTTGATTTTTTGTTTGCTAAAGAGTATTATATTAAAGTGAAGATAAAACTTATCGAATAACAAAGACGTTATAGAAATAAGTTCAACCCTCGCCGAAAGTTGGTCTTCTTCAATCTTATTCCACATTAAGAAGCCCCATCTTGTACCATGATGCTGAAATATTATCACATCGGCACATTTCTGTTTTGCTGGCTTTGTTCTCTATCGTTGGAAGGTATGATGGAATCAGTGTTTTAGTAAACTAACAGCAAATCTATAATCGAGTAGTGAGAAATGCAATAGGCAGAGTTGGATAAATGCACAGGTACGGGGACAAACACACACATACATACACACGATATCATATCCATGGGTAAGAAACAATATGACATAGACAAACATAGAGGGAAATTACGAAGACAGAGAGCTGCATCTGTAGAGAGCTTTAAAGAGAGAAATCAACATATAAAAAGAGAGTGAAGGTAGAGAAATATGCAGTGTTCAGACAGACAGACAGACAAACAGTACCGTGTGGATAACGTAACCCTATTCCTTCAGTTTTCGACACATTTTGTCCATATAATTCCACGTAGCATCACCACAGACTCCAATTCTTCTCGCAGCGAAAGCTCAATCGAAGTCTCGTTGCTGAGAAAAATCCGTGTCTGTGTTCTGGGTCAGTCAAAACGGTTGAAAATGGCCTGCGTTTAGTTACATTAAGAAATGATATAGACATATTTACGATTGACGGTGAACATAACATAAATATTGATGTGTCTTTCGGCTGCCGCATATTCAATAAAACAACTATAAAGCAATGCTTACTTAGTGAGTTTAAAATTTAGTACATAAAGTTTATAGGATTTAAATTAGATTTTGAAGAACTTCTCCTTTTGTACTTAGAGTTTCGAATTTTGATTTTCCAGTACTGTGCCTACAATTCTTGGGAACGACATGGCTAAATTTGTGCCGTGTAATCAGATAGCAATCTTACTTTGGGTACCCGCTCCTTTGTTTACCCTTCTCGAACTCAAATCCTGTTTACTACAACGTTATACACCGAGTCGAGAACTGCGTTCCTCTAAACAGAACCTTCTGCAAATACCGCCAACAAAACTAAAGCGTTATGGTGAACGATCCTTCCAGTGCACAGCGCAGAAATTGTGGAACTATCTTCCGAACAAAGTACGTCAGAGCAGCACGCCCATAGAAACTTTCAAAACGAACATAAAAACGTATCTTTTTAATCAAGCATAACCTTAGTTATATTCAGTTGTTTTTTACACTTACCCAACCTTTTAATGAATGTACATATATTCTAAATTTATATTTTTTAACCAGTTTGTAAAGCGCCATCGGGCTGCACGGAAATGGCGCTATAAAAGTGTTATTATTATTATTATTATTACATGCGCAAGAATCCTGCAAGGCACCCCTAAATCTCGAACGGTGCCTGTTTTTGCCCGTGCCATGTACACCTCCCAAACGATAGCTCGGTATCCCCTACGGCATTCTGGCATTCTTTTTATATAAACTTTACAAATCAACAGTTAAGTGCCAAGAAATCCCCTGCACCGCCCCAAGAGTTAGGAGTACAGTGCCAGGTTTTGTGCGCGTGTCAAATGTGCTTTTATTATGCAAATAACCCAAATCTGTTTGTTGCAGAACAAGTTGATAATTCATCACAATAGTCAATAAAGCCTAGTTACATTTTACTTCAGTACAAAAAGATTAAACTTATCGCTATCTAAGAGAGGCAGTAACTCTTTGGTCTATCAGCCCAGAGCTCACAAAACAATCCAGCGACCTTGTTATGCAAATTCAACTTCGTGGAATTTCGGATCTACCGCCGAGGACCAAAACTGAAAAGCGAACATTACCTGTTTGTTGCTCCCTTATCAGTTCGTTATTACCCGCTTCCCAGTTATCTCTACCACTACTAAGTACATAGTTTCTCGAGTAACATATCTTGTATAAATAAGCTTAATCCAATCTTAAAGCTGCCGTTGTTCCTCAGTTCACGATTCTTTAATATACAGCATCCCGGTGCAGCATTCGTGTTAAAAAAAAGTATAGGTGTCATGTTGCTGAAATACTACACCGTGCCCATCGCTACATTTTGTTTTTACACGCTTTGGTCTCTGTCGGTGGAAGGTATGAAGGTATAAGGAGTCTATCGGTACACTTGATACTTATTCATGTTTGGTTTTTCTACAGCTGAGATCCCTCTACCACTGTTTCCAGATATCCAGAGTAAGTTCTTCTATTTTATTATTTTACATATTTTAGTATGATATCAAATCACTGTCATTTGAATAGTCTGGCTGATAATCAGTTACGCATTTCAGTTCTGTAGCTGGGTGGTTTATAAAGGGGTTCGTTTGTGTAGTCTCGTGGCTCAAAAGAGAATCATCATCATCATCATCATCATCATCATCATCATCACCGTCATCATCAACCCTTTTAACGCCATGTGGCGCATAGGTCATGTACAAGACATCTCCACCTCCCTCTGTTTCTAGCTAGCTTTTCGAATTCTCTCCATGATTTTCCCGTTGCTTTGTGTTCTTGCTCCGTTGATCTTCGGCATGTGGCTTTTGGTCGTCCTTTGTTTCTTTTGCCCTGTGGATTCCAACTCAATGCTTGTCTGTTGACATTGTCCGGTGGTTTTCGCAATGTGTGCCCCAGCCGGCCCCATTTGTGGCGTAGAATTTGTACCTCTATATTTTCTTGTCCTGGTTGGACAAGATGGGCTAATCACCCGTTCCCGTCAAACCTCTGAGATTACTGAAACATTTGCAGGAAATCAAAAGAGAATAGTGACTACATATTTCACTCCAAACCGTCTGTAAATTGTGGTTTTCATAGGGTTTGAACCTCCTTTCTCACGTGCCCGGACTTGTGTTTTCCTTTTCAGTGACATATACTTGTATTTTTTTCAATGCAAACAGTGGTTTATTCATTTTTCTTACAGTCTAGTCATGAAGAGTAAAATAGGACACAAGAGTGTACTAAATGTTTCGCTACATAGATATTATTTCTGCAGCAAATGTATTTACCTAAAGGTTATGTTAATGCTATCCAACCCTAAACGCTGTTTAAGCGTTTGTCTGATCAGCAAGAAGAAACGCAAGGAAATCTCACCCATTCAGTTTCTCTGTATATTTATCTTCTTTTGCAACTTTTATTCGTTACATTGTTTGGTGGTCGAATATTATTCAAGTATCATTATTATTATTAGAACAATCGGATATTCTCTACTTGAAGGAATCAAAAATTGTATTTTTGTTTATTGACACCCGCGTTCAACTTTTTATTATTATTATTATTATTATTACTATTATTATTTAATGAAATAAGATCTTCCAAATTATATTTATAATTATGTATTATTGTCAAGAAAATTTATCATTGCAGCGGTTGTGAATGTCAGTTTCAAATAAAGATTTGTTAACATGGTATTGCATGCAGAGAAATTTGGTTAACCACAACACATCTTGTGTTTTCACACTTTTTCACAGACGTTGTAGGATCTTGGACAAAATGAAGAAAAGTGAACCACCGTAATTAAAATATTTAGCAAAATAACAACGAACTACTATCGAATCTAACTCAAATTTCTCTTCTATTATAGATTCTTTTCAAATGTTATCTGACACATTTTTAAAAACTTGCTTTGAAATTTCATCTTCTCCAGTTATCAAATGTAGATTGTGATCTGTTCTCTTATGAATATTATATATTAAATACTGCAAGACTCCAACTCATTAGAACATCCCTTATTTCATATACTCTTTATTTACAAGAACAGCTTTTTTCCATACAAACGTTGGAACTAAAAAATGACCCATAATTTCTCAGGCAGCGTGAAGACAAATAACAAGAAATGTGCTTTTTAGATGGAAAATAGATGAATATAACTTTACTATATAATGATTGTAAAATACTCTTTTCCATGATAAGATTACTCAAAATTGTAAGGTTAAATCTTGATAAAGTCTTTCAAAACTAACGCATTTGTTCGACACGATCATCTCCAGGAACATGAAGATAATCGTGTCGATCGAAAGAATTTGTTTCTTAATGTTTTGTCAAACGGTAACTTTAGAATTATAATGACTGTTTACTGCCTATATAAACTTCTGTGTGCGGTTTATATCAATGTATAATATGTAAGCTGGCATATAAGACAAGATACGTACATGGCTGTAACGCTTTCTACGTTTAACGCTTCCCGCGCTTTGTTAGCACTGACATATGAAGATAATGGAGAAAACAATTGCAAGAACCTTCAAAATGAAAAAAGTTAAAAACAATCATTTTAAGAACATTTGAAGCTGGAATAACAATAAGAAAGTTTAACCTCAGCCCCAACATAGACGTTCTTAAACTAATGATATATTTATAAAAGTTGATCATCACAAATTGAATTTATCCCAATAACCTGTCGGTGGTTGGGTTACTACGAATTTTTTGGCACCAGGCCTGTCCTTTCACGTAACCTAATGTTTTGAGGACATATGTATTTTTTAAAAATAATATAATCTTTATTGATACTCATAGAAGTTAAAACCTATATTAAAGTATTCACTGTGTTTGGAATAGATCTACTACTTGTTTTCATTATGGTTGTATTTTCTAGCCATGATTTTCTCATTAGTGCATATCACCTTTTACACAACTCAGTTCTTGAACTCTTTACAAGTCAACATATTTTATGAGGTATCTTGAATCGGTTGTCTTCCGAACAACCAAAACTCTGCATGACATACATGTATTGCACACTGAAAATAGGGATATGTAGCAGATGGGATATGAAATGACTTTTCACGCTCTAAAACACTAGCCTTATGCAAGGTTTATATATGGTTATGTAATCCAAAATACTATATATCAATCATAATAAGAAACATTTCTATTTTATTATACCAAGTTTCCATTTAAAAAAAAAATCTAAGTATCAAATTTGTTATTACGTTTCAAAGTAATAGATATACCGACCACGGCTTCGAGAATGGAAGAATTTCAGTTGACAGTTTTGGGAAAATGTTTCTTACATTTGTAACGTAGCTTTGATAGATAGGTACAAGATCTTTTTTATTATAACAACGTTATAAGGAAAACAAAGCTCAAATTTGCCCAAAAAGTTAAGAAAATGTATGAGCGGAATTAAGAGTAACACCAGCCAATATTTACTGGTTGTTATTACAAGAAAGCGTGTACCAGAGAAAGAAAGGAGTTGAAAATGTAAGCTTCAAGGTATGTTGACAGGGGGTTGAACAGTGCAGAGATCTGCTTCATAACAAAATCAAGAATTTAACAGTTTTGAATTAGCGATACAAACGGTTTACATATTACAAGAGGGAAAACTATTATATACAAAAGTACACAGCGATCTGTAAGTGAAAGATTGTCCAAACGCAAAATAACACGATGGAGCTATCTGTTCAAAAACATTAATTACAACGGCAGGTCGCTAAAGATTTATTTTTAAAATAATTCTTGAAATTTGTGAAACCCAAGTTGTCGGAATTTATTATTCACTAAAAGGCACTATCGTGATTGACAAGCTGAAGTATATGGTTATCGAGTTATTGGCAAAACCGCTAGCGAACATTTGTTGAAATCTCGTGGGAAATTGCAAATATGTTACTTGACACCTATTTTAAAAGCACTGTTCGGTATATCTTTTATTTTAATTGCTAAAACCAAGAATATTTGTCAGTTTTAACTTAAATCTGTAATTTAAGATTTGTGTTTTGACAAAAAAGAGAACCTCCGAAACTGGGAGATTTTCCTTCCTACAAGTGTTGCTTTTTACACGAAAGAAAAGAAGCGAAACCTTATAAGGCCTTGTAAATGAAATTGTATAACAAAATTTCAAGTTCAATTTTATTAAGCCAAATATATACAATAAACTAAAATAAATATAATAGTTAATAAACAGGCAAGGAAGCTTGGTGTGAAGCCGTCGGCTTGTAGAAGATACAAGCTCCCTAAATAATAAAGAATTTTACAAATTATAATGACCGATTTGCACATTTTCAAAAAAATCTACTAAATTACAATATTTTAAAACATTCAGGTACTATAATAGGTAACATATATAACGAATAATTAATAATGGTGCCAATATGCTGATAATATGTAGTTGGTATACAAATTGAATAAGGTGCAGACAATTTTTTGAGAGCTTTGGGGACAGGTCATTTGCAGTTGCTGCGCCAAAATTTTGGAACGCGCTCCCACTACAGAAACTGCGACTACAGAAACCAGTTTTAAATCTTCAACTGAAAGCTTTTTTTATTTAGTAGCAACTATTAGTAGTTACTAGTAGTTTATAACAGTTAGTTAGTACGTACTACCAGTTATAGATTAGGTCATTACCATTTTATTAATATTAAGTTAGTGAATTGTTATTAGTTTTGTTATTACTAGGTTATGAAATATTTTATGTAAAACTGTAATTTCATAGGTTGTTTGATTATGTAAAAGCATTGAGGCCTGGCAGAACGCTTTAAATACATTTGATTATTATATTATATGTGCGAGCAGTTCTCCAGTTACTCTCCGAGAGGGTGAAAAGAGTGGTTTAGTAAATCCTTTTAGGCGTTTGCTGTAAGCCTTGAATTACCTTTTCTTGAAATACTAGGTGGTCCTGCAGATGCTACAGTGTGCGATGTTACTTACGAGAAAGTCGGTTGTTACCAGGAGAGTCTTAGCAACCGATCACTGCCAGAGCTGCTCGTAACAGACCGCGATACCAGCAGCCCGGTGTTTAGTGAGCAGCTGTTTAACTGGAAAGAGCCTCTTCTCTCCATGGCAAGGTAGAAAACATACTTGAGACCTAGAGATCATCGTACAAAATGTACTCTATGGTTTTCGTTGGTGACATTATAGAGAATTTCCCAGTCACCACGTTTTCTAATAGTGGTATTAGTTTGTAATTCTGAACAAGTGGACGATAACCTAAAGTGTGACCACTCAAATAAAAGCTCTTGATGAGTACATTCTAATGGTGGTATTAGTTTGTAATTCTGAACCAGTGAACGAAAACCTAAAGTGTGACCTCTCAAATGGTTTGTAATTCGGAATCAGTGAGAACGAAAACCAAAAGTTCCTACAAAGCGTGACAATAGAAGCTGTTCAAAAGTACATTCTAATACTGGTGTTTTTCTTAATTCTGAATTAGTGGACGAACTGAATCCCAAAGTGTGACCACGGAAATTAGAGCTCAGTCTTGATAAGTACTTTTTAATGGTAATAATATTAGTTTGTAATTCTGAGTAGTGGACGAAAACCAATCAAAATTCAAATGGAAGAACTTATTGGATACATTGTAATGATGGTATAAATAGTTTCCTAATCACTCATATGAACATTTTATCTATCTACAGTCTGGCATGCCGTTGTGCAGTTGCGGCTAGGAGCAGGAAGTTCACCCATTTTGGCCTGCAGTACTACGCAGAATGTTGGAGTGGAGCAAATGCAGGCACAGACTACCATCGATATGGTTCTACTGTCCGCTGTATTGACTCAAACTATGAAGTTTGCAATGCCGGAAAATCGTCCGAGTGCGTTGGCGAAGCTGCAAGTAACTTTGTCTACAGGATTGGTATGTGTGATCATATAGGCTACACAAATATTTGACTTTCTACGGTTTTCATTTTAACTGAAACTATATCGTCTGTAAACTGTACAAGACGTTACATAACTGATAAAATGCTCCAACTGTTTATCATAGCCGTGGTTAAACCCAGGACAGAGGGTCTCAGTGGGGTGATGGTGTGTGTGTGTGTGTGTGGGCGGCGGGGAAGG
>JANVCJ010094715.1:0-10118 GCA_026413505.1 Epizoanthus ramosus
AGGCATGGAGTTAACAATATCTTGGATCTGTTTGCATTCCACGGTGTTAAATGCAAATTGTTCCGACTCAGCGTATTTATTCACCACAAACGTTTCTAACTAATCCAAAATTAAGTGTCGATCGGAATACTGCAACCTACTCGGTTGCCATATCAACCATGTTTGGAGTGACGTTTCCGCAGAAATATTTCAAAAGATAAATGTAATATTTGTTTGTTTGTTGGTCTAAACAGAAATTGTTTATCGATTTTATTTAACTCTGGCTATTAAAAAATCGAAGATGGTCAATTTGTCAAGTCAAATTGCTCCAAAACTGAAATCACTGATCACCAAAAGTTGCATAACGGACTAATTAATAAGTATTCCAATTGGAATTTTGCTACGTCTTTTAATAAAGAAATGAGTTGTGGTTGAAATCTTGCGTGGCTGTACAACGTTCCACGAGACTAGTACACAGCTGTACAACGACCAGCGAGACACATGCTTGCCTGTACAACGTCCCACGAGACACGTTCACCTATGTACAGTGTCCCGCGAGACATATGAGTGGCTGTACAACGTACCACGAGACAAGTACACGACTGTACAGCTTCCCGCGAGACACATGCGTGCCTGTGCAACGTCCCACGAGACACGTTCACCTATGTACAGTGACCCGCGAGACACGTGAATGGCTGTACAGTGTCCCCCGAGACAATGCATGGCTGTATAGCGTCCGGCGAGACACGTGTGCGGCTGCACAATGTCCCGCGAGGCACAGTACATGGATGTGTAGCGTCCAGCGAGAAAACTGCATGGCTGTATAGCGTCCTGCTGCTATCTTTCGCATCAAACTAGTCACGTCTTTTATTAGCAGATTGACAACAAAAAATGGAAATCAGTCTTAATAAAGCACCTGCAAAATGAAATTAAATAATGGCATTGCAAGAACGTTATAGCAATGTCATTGTGTCGTCATTCATTGTTATTAATAGATCCATTGGTTCTAGAAACAAAGAGGCCTTTTCAAATTGTAGATGGTTCATTTTCATTTCATTCATAATGTTTACAATCAAAACATAAGAGTGAGGTTCTCTATGGGGTGATGGCATTTACGGTTAACGGCTAAGATTTTGGTTGTTTTACGGCTAACGGTTATTGTTTTTAACTCTTTTTACGTTTTACGGCTATTTTTGTTTAAATTTTTTGCGTTTTGCGGTTAAAATTCGTCCATTTTTACGCCTATCGGTTAAATTCTAGGCCGTTTCACGACTTACGGTTAACCCCATTGGGACCCTCAAGAGAGCACAGATAGTGTAGGCACAACAACTGACGAAAATCCTGCTTACCTTCCAATTCTCTCCTTACTTTCCTGTAGATGTCACCCACAAAGCTCAGCTGCATTTTAAGTGTCTGCCCATTTGACAGCTCACTCACTTTATCAGATAGAAGCAATTTCTCTAGGATCTGGTGGATAGACTTGTCTTCGTACATCTCCAGCAGTCTGTCAGCTGCGGAGACCTTGGAAAGTCTGAAAACGAACTCCACAGATCCCTTTTTTGTGTGTACGAACGTCGCTCCTTGAGGAAGATGCTAAGAAATGACAACAGCAAAAAATCAATTCATTGAATGTATGTTTGTATGTATGTATGTATGTATGTATGTATGTATGTATGTATGTATGTATGTATACGTATGTATGTATGTATGTATGTATGTATGTATGTATGTGTATGTATGTACGTATGTATGTATGTATGTATGTATGTGTGTGTGTGTGTGTCTATGTATGTATGTATGTATGTATGCATGTATGTGTGTGTGTGTTCCAGTTGGGAATTACAATCACAATATCTGTTAGCGAAATAATTCCAGTTTTACGGAAGGTTTCAAGCTAACATTGATTTGTGGTTTGCACTATTGATGAACCACAAGTCGAGTCAATGCCAATCTGGACCAGTTGCTTTATGTATCAGAATAATTACAGGATTAAAGTTGAAATTGCCGTGAGAGAAGTTGAATTAGCCGCGAGTGCTTTGCAATTGCTGTAAGCAAATTGAAACGGCCGCGACACTATAACAACGCTATAAAAAAAAATTCTGTTGGCCACAGTTTTCGAGTGGTAAGTTGTTAACCATAGTGAGAATTGCATATTCCCTGACTGATGATTGGTCAGTATATCAGTTTGTGATTGGCTTATTCAAGTTTCTGACTACAGGTGTCCGATATATTATCGGCCAGTGTTTAATTTTAATTTTAATTCATTAAAATGAATTTCAGTGCAGATAAATACCTCAGACACAAATATACCATAATATATTGGTTGATTTAACCATTTTTTGACCCAAATTACGATTTTCTATTGATCAATACAACCATAACCAACTGTAATTATATTATGGCCAACCCAAAATAATTTGGTCAATATAACAATTATCATACTTAATAACCCAGGTGACTCTGAGATAACCACACAAAAGACCCCAAAAGGGTTGTTTTAACCATTCTATTCTTAGAGTCTTTATGGTTGATTATCCATGGCCACTTGCGTTTTCTCAATCGCATTTAACATATTACAAAGCATAAGAGTCACAGCTATTGGGTTCCAGTAGGGCTTTTGTTCAGCCACTGATCATCCATTTCTGTTGCTCTTCACAGGTGAGATTTTATCCCGTCGGAAACGAGCAAGTGAGTATGGATTTCTTCAATATTAATCTGCGTTGGAAGATAGGGGTAGAAAAAAATTTGGAGTTTGATCATCTATCGTCTGACGATCTAACTTGTGGTAATCTTCCCTCACTACTAAGAACTTCTTATGCATTGCAATTATTGAGACGGTACGATTTCGCTTGACTATCCAAAGATTGATGCAAATGCAATGACAATGACAATGCGATGATAGGAAAAGCTAGCGATTGGTTAAATGTGTTGTTACAACAACTACGAAAATACAAACAACCAATCACACGGACGCGTGCCATACGTAAACCAATCAGAGATGTGTCATTTGCATAACAACAACAACAACAACAACAAGTTGTACCATTCGTACCATTACTTTTACATGTTAGATATGCTAATAGAATAATTAATACAAAATTTTGGTACTGGACTGATATCGGAAATAGCTTGCGCTAAACGTGTCCGATATCCAGCAAAGCATATTTAAATAATGATAATAAGCTGGTCTGATGATGGCCGCCATTACTCAAAATTCTCGCAAATTTTACTGTTCAAAAGCTGCTTTGACAATGCAATAACAATAAGCTTTGGTCAGTCAAGCGAAATTGTCTCAAATTTTCATTTCACGCTGCTCTTGGTTAGATTTGACTAAACGACGTTCTTGGGAGAGTCAGCAAGTGCTATAACCGAGCTATCACGATCTGCGAGTGACAGCTTTTCAGTCATTTTCAAACATTTTCACTGAGCTGTACAGATTTCCCAATTCCATGGTTCTGACAGTCGAGTTTGTGTATTAATCAAATGAAACCTTTAGCACTTCTTGATTTGAATCGAGGAGCCGCTTCAACTTGTTCAAGTCAGTTACGGTTGTGAGCCTCTGTATCTGTATCTGTTGCCAATTGAGACGCGGTTGTGAAGTTCTGTATCTTTTAATTAATTTCAAATCAATAAAGGCAAAATTGTGACGTCATCAAAAATCTAAGATGGGCGCCATGAAAAACGTCATAAATAAATTCGCAAATTGCCAAAATGTACATTTTGGACTAATTAAATAATCTACCAATTATGCCTTTGCTACCATATATAATAAGGAAATTAAAGAGGGGGGGGGGGGGTAATTCGGCCACTCCCCCCAGCTTTCCTGACACCAAAAATAGCCCAGTCCAGAAAGGTTTAAAGCAAGCCATTGGCTAAATCTGTTGTTGCAACAATTAAATACAGAGATGAAGCTCATTGCATTGTCATGTCATTGGCATTATCATTTGTGTAACATGATGGCGTGTATGTGAGAGGAAAAAGACCACCAGTACTCAACACGAGTCAAAACTCTCGCAAATGTTATTGGTCAAAAGCTGCCTTGACAACGCAATGACAACGAGCTTTTGAAAGTCAAGCGAAATCGCTTCTACCATAAATGATGAAGATCATGACTCTTTTGATGAGTTCGGAGTAAAATACAAAATTAAAATGCATCTTCTACATTACGTCAGTTTATGCAACGCCATTGCCCAATAAAGTTTGGTTAAGAATCATCAAAGCCAGTACAGACAAGGATTTAGTAGGAGAAAGTGTGCCGGGAAATATTCAAAACTCCGACTTCAAAAATCAGACTAAAAAACGCTTGATTTACAGATAGAAAAAAATACAGCCCTATATGAATTACCATTAGAACCAAAACCACTAGAGATATTATTATTACTAGTTGTAACCCCTGGTCATGAAGTGCGGGCTCCTAAAGGCAGCTGAGCTCGAATTTCATGAGAATAAGCGTTACGTAATGTTTTCTTTGATTTTAGTTCAGCACTGGTGTCGGTGAGCTCTCAAAATTTATATCCCTGTTTTATAGAACTAAAGGCATAAACAGGAGTGTAGTACGTATTGGGGTACCCTTGCCCTCCTAGCAGAGCATTTCTACTATTAGGTATTTCCAAGAGTGGCGTTCGTGTATGTGTCTCTTCGTGTAGCTGTTCTTATTTTCGTGTAGGTGGCCTGTTTTCTTCGTTACAGACGAAATCTAATGGCGAGAGAACACAAGTAGAGAGTCTCTGCTACTAGCTCGGGGACCCTTGGTATATATTTTGCTGCCATTTTTAATAGTAATTCTACCACAAATAATATCAAATTATCGGGGGTCGTCCGAAATCTCCCTGGCCCTTATAGCAGAAAGGGGTCAATCGATGGCCAGTAATGCGATACAGCCAGAAGACTATAGGAGCTTTAAAATAACGTACCACAGCAGTAACGATAAATATAATTTAATGTTCAACAAAGGTTAATAACACAACAGTAGCAAGCTGTGCCATTGTTTGACTCCAATCTTGGCCAAAGTAGGCCGTGGGCTTCTTGTTTCTGTAAAGAACGATTCGCTTGGTTTTAGCAAAGAAATGGTTCATTAATCTCTGTCAGGACACGCGCTAGGAATCTTCACGCGTACGTGGAGCCCTGCTTTGTAGCGAATTTATGACACGAAACATACCAGCACTGCAAAAATAAATCCTCCAAAATACTCCAAAATTTATGTATCTATGCTAATACTTTGCTAATACTGTTTACAATATTATGTAATAAACACGTTAACTTACCGAAAAAAACGCAGTTCGCACGGCTCGGATCAATCACGACTACTACAGGTTGGAGTCAGTGAAAATTCGATGGAGTGATCATCACGTGAAGTAAAATTCCAGCACGTGTGACTGCATTCCAATCATACCAATAGGCAGAACATTTTTTGTACAAATCGAGATCTGATGGGCGCATTAGGATTATATATATATTATTTATTATCCTGTACACCGAATGCAAGCTATTTAGGGACAAAAAGATCGAAGATGATCAATGCCATCTTTACAAAGAAGAACAAACACTAAAACATCTAATTTCCAAGCTAAGACTGATGGAACACAAGAAGCAACCAAAAGATAGTTCTACATCAAAGTGATATCATCTACGCCCTTCATCCAGGGTTTGATGTTATATATAAAAAAACGAGCACGAGTTTTTGATCACCCATTCCAAACACTGAGAAAATAATGAAGCCCCGAGGGGCGAAGTGCGAGATTTTGATATGACTTCTCAATCGGGCATGACAATTCTTTGAAATAACAAACACTCAAAAAACAAAAAGTATGAGAAATGTCATTGGAGATTGATTGTCTATTATTTACGTTGAAATTATTCATATCGATTTGGATTTTGATTATTTTGAATTCAAACGCTTGTGTCACTTCTACTTCGACGCCATGGAGGAAGGAACGCGTTTGCGAGAGCCAAAACGTTTAGAAGAAGAAGTAAATTTGATTGACGAGGCCACTCCTACCTCAAAGAAATACAAAAACAAATTAAATGGGTTGTTAATATTTTTAAAGTTATCCAGTAAACTAAAACTGCCGGTGTTAGACCCCGGAGGTCTTTTCAAAGCTTACGACTTCGCAAGTGTGACGGCAATATATATGAAATTGCAAGACATGGATGCCACCAGTTGGAAGTCGCGATATCCCCCAAAGACTGTCTATGGAATTTGTGTGCGTTATCAGAAGCTACATGGTAGAGAAGAACGAACAAGAAGCCCTCAATCCGCTCGACTCTGGTGATGGTATGTACGTTTTAAAGTATGAAATTTGTTCTAACACTTCATGTCTGAAGTTATTATCCGAGTAGGAATTAATTCTCTCTTTTACCCCTAGGTTCCTGATTTTTCGTCGTGCCCTTGATGCCGAGATGAAAGATTGTACAAGGCAAGGAATTCATGTACTCAGATGTAAAATGATCAAAATGGAATGTGTTGATTAAAATGCAGATTTTTGCTCGCAGCGTCTTGATCATGTTTGATCTAGATCAAGATCCCTAAAGATGTTGATCTAGTTTTCCATTGGGTATCAAGGTTCATGCACAGGACCCAAATCGGACCACTCCATTGGCTTATTGTCAAACGAATAATTAATGAGTTTGAGAATATACCATTCTATCATTAAACTATTGTTTATTAGTAGCCAGATTTTATATTTTATCCTGCAGGAAGAGAAGACGAACAACAGTGCGCTAACATTGTTAAAATTGTTTGATTTGTCCTTCTGCATTTTTGTTGTATAAATTATTGTTTCTCTTAAAAAAGACGATGTTGTTATATACAGTTGATTTTGACGAAAAATTATTGTTGAGTTATAAAATGAATAAAGTACTTTTGTCTAGCTGTTATAAATCGTCCATGTTTCCAAGTTTCTCAGATGTTCATTCTTCAAAATATTTGTCAACCTTGGGGCCTGTATGATTCAATAGAACAAACGACAGAAGTACTTTATTCACTAAATATTGTACATACTTACGTTCGTACGTATGAATGTATGTATGCAACTATGTATGTATTTTCTAAAATAAAGCTGTCCGTTACTGACCCAAATATTCCTCGATGCCTTGGCAGCGCTGTGGTAAAACATTAAAAATTAAGGATAAAGATAAAACTGTTAAATTCTCTAGCTCGATCTCTGACGTAAGTTTCACTGACGCTTAGCTTGCGATGATCAGACTAAAACTGAATTTTCTAAATGTTTTAGGAATTGCGGGGGCTTAAAATTAGTTGCATAGTCATAGAACTTGTTCTCATGTCTACATTTGCACAATTGTTCTTATCTGTATTTCAACAGTGATTATTTGTTCGCTTTCAGAATAAATAGCTTTTCGCAAGGCCATGTTACATTGTTTGTATCCACTGTTTTCATATGTACTACGCGCCGTTTTATTGAATAATTGGTTTGCGATCTCTTCAGCTTCCAATCATAGGCAGACAGTGCTGTGCTTGAAGCATAAAATTGCTTCATTGTTGAGCGTGTCTATTAATTACTCTCTTCATGTTTTCCATGCAACTATAGATAACTTCCACTGAATTTCTGCTAAAAATATTGCTCAATGCGTTGGATCTTGGGAAGTGCTTGTCGATAAGCTCTGAATGAAAATCCTGCCGATATTTGTTTGTACGTCTGTATTGTAGGATGGATTAAAGCATTTGCACCACAACTTTCACAGTTCAGTCACAGCTACAATTCAAGTTCCAGAAGCTACAAAAATTCTGGTAATGATGTCGCATTAAACTGGGACCCATTCTTCCTTTTGCGCGATCATTTTGAAATCGGAAATGATTTTGTCGATGTTTGAACACTTATTGCACAAAGTAGAAAAATGAAAATCAACAAAACGTTTTGCTGTGTTACTCAGAATGCCAAGTAGATTCCAAATATGAGAAATCCTCATGTTGTAAACACTTCAAAACCGAACATACGTATACGTGCAAAATTTCTGACATCACGCATTTATCGTGAGATCGACCTCACTCGTTGTAATAATCCTGAAATATATACATGTACAATAATTAGTTATTGCTCCCTACCCAATTAAAAAATGCCTCTGATAGGCTAACTGTTTCTGTGGTGTGCTGACGAAGGAAATCCTAGACTAGCAGTATATGTATGACTATGTACGACTTTACTGAAAGATTAAAATATATATGAAGCGGTGGTCGCACAATTGTGTATGTGTATGTGTGTGTGTGTGTGCATCTGTGTGTGTGTGCATATGAGTGTGTGTCTGTGTATGTGTGTGTGTGTGTGTGTGTGCATATGAGTGTGTGTGTCTGTGTGTGTGCATATGTGTGTGTGTATGTATGTGGGTGTGTGTGTACACAGAGACGGATTCATCAGTTAATATACGTTTTGCATTTCTACAGATACAGAAGAGTCTTCCGCTGGACCGGCAACCGACAACAGCACACCAGGTAGAAATGATTTCCTCGTTCGCAGCACTATCACTTTATTTTGTTTTCTCTGTTATTAGTTTAATCACTTACTTAGGCAAAGGGTGAAACGGGACCTACGGTGCCGGTAGAGGATATATTAGGGGAGCCTGGAGCACCCTTTTCTAAAAAAGATTATTTTCAGTACAATAGGTATGGAATAAACCAAGTCTCGGGAGCTCTCCTCTTTGTATAACACTGGAATCTCCTCCCCCAATGTCAAAACCTTCCTACTTCCCTGACATACAAAACAAATTAGAGTGTTTCCTATGAGGATACCTCAGATCACACCATAGCCCAAGAACATCAGTTCATGACACAAATCACGGAGGCCTAAGACAATTATACGTTGCAAAGAGACATGAATTACTTCAGTCGAATCCAATGGTCCGTTAGGTGAGGCAGGTTTTCAGACCTTCAGTGTTTGTAGACTAAGCATTTGTCTTACCAACTCGTATGTTACAGGCAAGACACACATGCACACCAAGATGGCTGCAGCATCTTATAATACAACTCTTTAATTCTATTCCATTGACCAACTCCACACTCACACCCACCCTATCCCCTACTTCCACCCTTCAATTGGCCAAGCGCCTTGGCTGACTACAACCTAGGGACTGCTCCATGTACGTGTAACTCGCTCTTATATTTCAAATATGATTATATATTTGTTTGATTCTCAGATGGTATAACTGCGTTCCCATGTGATTTTGAATATGGATTCTGCAAGTGGCACCACTCATCTGATACAGATTATAGATGGATAAGACATAAAGGTTCAACATATAGCATAGGCACTGGGCCAACATTTGACCACACCACAGGTTCAGGTATTGAAATGCTGACACCATTGAAGCTGTGACGAATGCTATTTTCACAGCGCCAGGAATATGAAATATTTCTATTCCTTGGAATTAAAGATTACTTCAATTACTATTACCACTATATACTAACTACTACTGCTACTACTACTACTACTGCTGCTGCTCCTACTAATACTACTACTACTACTACTACTACTACTACTCCATCTGCTGCTGCTACCACTACTACTGCTACTACTGCTACTGCTACTACTGCTACTACTACTGCTATTACTACTACTACTACTACTACTACTACTACTACTACTTCTACTACTACTACTACTACTACTACTACTACTACTGCTGCTACTACTACTACTACTCAACACTTTTTAGTGTTCTGCAGCGTCATAGCATGTTTCTAAGACTGGATAGAAACACGCGCAACGCTGTTTTATTGCCTTAGTAAATTATACGCAAGTTATAGAGGAACGTTTCGCAAAATAGCAACAATTCTACCTACTATAAACTAAACAGATGCGTATATCAAAACACTGTTCTCAAGAACAAATAAATTGGTAATATTATACCTCTCAACTTACTTCAACAAATGTTTTACGAAACGAAAATCAGAACCCCTCAGTATTTAGAACAAGATGATTAATATAGACATATTATTAAGTCGACATCTTTATGTTAGTGTTATGATTATTTGATATTTGTAATTTCTAAGATTAGCTATGTAATTTCTATTAGAATCCTGTTGTGGATAAAGGCTGTTATTGGCAGGTATCTTTTAAGATACAACTGAGCAAACAACCTTTTAACCCTATCTAGCCCGGGCTTTCTTGAGGTGTCACAGCCCGCGG
>JANVCJ010094726.1:0-18092 GCA_026413505.1 Epizoanthus ramosus
CTTCAGCATATTCAGCGTCATCCAAACATCGATATCACGTACACAAGTTTCTAGTGTTGCTTTAGCTGACTCAGCAATTTCAAAACTGAGATACAGCTGCGTATCGTCAGCATATAAATGGAACTTGATTCCATGATGTCTCATTATATCACCCAGAGGAGAGGTGTACAGCAGGAACAGAATGGGTCCGAGAACACTACCCTGTGGTACACCACATCGAAGCTCGCGTCTGGATGACTGAGTGCCATTTACTCTCACTACTTGATATCGATCTGATAAATACGATTTGAACCACTTTAGCGCGTTTCCAGTGACGCCAAACCTTTGTAACAGGCGGCCCAGAAGGATGTCGTGATCGACAGTATCGAATGCCGCTGAAAGATCAAGTAGTAGTAATACTACACTTTGGTTGTTGTCAATGGCCCGAAGAATGTCGTCTTGCACTTTTATCAGCGCCGTTTCAGTACTGTGGTATTGTTTGTACGCTGACTGGTAAAGTTCACTTAAGTTGTTGTCCTCAATATGATGACATGTTTGAGTTGCCACAACTTTCTCAACACATTTAGAGATGAAAGGTAAGTTGGAAATGGGACGGAAGTTACTGAATTCCTCGTGTGTCAAAGTTGCCTTCTTCAGACGTGGTGATAATGACGCGTTTTTCAGGCTTGGTGGAACTACAGCATCAGTGATAGACATGTTAACGATCTTAGTAATGACCGGCAACACATCATTAAGACACTCCTTTAGAACTTTTGCGGGAATGGGATCTAGATCACATGACTTCCGAGCTGACTTATCAATAAGCTCTGCTAACTGAACTTCTGTTACGGGAGTGAACTGCTGAAGTAGGACCTCACTCTGACGCAAGCACGTGTCAGGGAAGGGATTCTGTAGTCCTATCATCCTAGAGTTAAGATCTGCTCTTATTACGCTCACTTTCTGTTCAAAGTAGTCAGCAAATCTGTTCGCCAGCTCATCACTAGGACTACAAGGCGGGTAGATCTTCTCCACTCTACCTTTGAGCAATAATTACAGTTTATTTTTCCACCCGCAGCTTGCTAGTACTACTCATCGTGGCAGGGGCAAATTATATATTATAGAGTAATTAAGCGTAGTATTCTAATGCCACTGAAGCTTTTCTATTTGATACATCAAACGGTTGAATTGATAATAAATTGATATGTGGTAAAGTTGTCAATCTGCTAATTTTCACGATCTGACGTTAGACAATATTTGGGGAATTCAATATAATCGTTAGCTTGCTGTAGTACTTCAAAAAGTAATTCTTTGATTTGGTAATTTAAAAATATTTGTTTGTTTAGAGATTGAAAGGGTTGCATGGGGTGGTCCATTCCAAAGGACACGGCCAATTGTCGCGAAGGATTTTCTTCCGACTTCAGTTCTTGAACGGTCTATATATGTAGAAACATTGTTGTTCGTGATCGTGATCGTGTTCGTGATCGTGATCGTGATTATGATAGTAACCGTGATCGTGACTATGATAGTAACCGTGATCGTGAGCATGATCGTAACCGTGATCGTGAGCATGATCGTGTTTTGTTAATAGATAACTGCGACATGAATGTTGTGAATATCGGTGTGGTGCTATGCCATACGTTATTTAAATATGTGAAGTTTGTTACAGTTTAGCCCGCTATATAAGTTTTAATTCAGGCTAACGTCATATTGCGGGGCCACGTGGAGCTCAGTTCCTTTGAGCTCCGCTAAGAGCGAAGATAAAGGAACCAAAACTGGTCTGAGCGTGCTGTAGCGGCTAGAACTGGAAACTGTTACTGTTTAGCACCAAAAACGACTCTAGAGAAATGAGCATGTCACCACCCCATTCTGGAGACGCTGTCACTTGACCTGTACATACAGCTTATTCCATCTAGCTGTAGACTTCGCTCCTAATTGGCAAGAACATCAGTACTTCACGGACGAGGCTTCCAAACGAGTAAGATGTTATTACCACGAGAACGTAAACATGTAATGTTTTGTTTGTTGTATGGATCGGAAAATGTTCGCGGGAAATCCTCGGAAAAGTTCGGAAAATTTCCACAATTTGAATATTTTTGAGATTTTGGTGCAATATTCCGAACGATTTGGGAAAGCTGAAATGTTCGGGAATCTTCGGAAGTGTATGTAAATGACCGAGAGTGTCTAGAGGAACTCGGGAACGTTTTGACCTCGGTGTAACATGACGCATTTCTACATCTTCAAACCCGTAAAATATGGATTTTAGGAGCAGTGTAGTTGGTATGTGTAATCATATAGTTTCAAGTGCAATTTGGAATAAATATGCACGAGTGAAATTTTCATTTTCCGTTGAAAAATGTTAGAGTGCATATTTATTCCAAATTGAACGAGAAAAAGTATATGATTATCCGTTAATCACAGATGTAAAGATTTAAGGACTTAGTTTCCTAAAAGGACGCACACCCGAAAACGTTCAGAACAACAATGACTTTATTAATGCCTAATGGAATACAAAATGTAATAAAATTACACTATGAACCTTGATATCCTCCTCAAGGAACAGATTGGAAACACCTGAAATTGGATAAATGAAACATTACAATCACTTAAATAACTCTTGAATCACTTTCAAGAGTACGCTTGGCGCGTTTATATTCTTTGGTTTCTTGGTGCGACGTTCTGCATAAAATTGTTGAAGAATCATGTCCAGTTCTTGGGTTCATAATCTTTCCAAATTAACGGAGTAGCCCCTTTCAACTGTCCATTCTTTCCAAACACTTGGGGCCTCCACAGACTAGGCAGTTTGTTGTCGACAACTAATTTTCATCGTAAACTAAAGCTTGTCGACAACTTAAAAACGCACTGGGTGAAACGAATTGTCGACAACTAAACGCAAAATTTTCTGTCGTCAATAACTTTGCAGTTTCCCTTTTCAAAAGGCAAACTCTCCGCGGTTGTCGATAACAATTAGTTGTCGATAGCTACGCGTTTGACGTTTTTCTTTCTCGTCTGTGGTCAGTGGCAAAGTCATTACTGAGCATGCCCAGTAGCGTTAGTTCCCAGGTTATCGCGGAAATGATTTTGTTGTCAGCAACTTTCTCCCAATGTGTGGAATGCTTTCATCGGTCACATTTAGTATTCGATAACTTTTTGTTGTCGATCAAAAATAGCTGTCAGCAACTAACTGTCTAGTCTGGGGAGGCCCTAATTCTAATATTAGAGTTTAGCCAGATAGGGTGGGATCCTGTCAGTTATGTAATTTGCACAGGGTGCATTGTCGCGAACTATATATATGAAACCCGTGACAAAGCACTGAGTAGCACTACTAAGGCTGAGCTAAATACACTGACACTCAAATAGTTATTAGTTATTGTTTTTTCTTTCATTTATTCAAGACAATGTAGCATAAAATAAAATTATATACATTAATGGGATACATTCACTAATCCTGTTACAATAAATTACAACATGAAACAAATACAGTGCAATACCAAATTTTCAAGTACATTTCATAGCATAAACAACTGACAATAACTGTAATTATAACCGGCATTGGTATCATATCAAATTATCAACGGCTCGTCAAAAAATAATAAGACCCTGTCCACACGGAAAACGCAACTTTTTTCTTTCGTTTTCAAAAAAAATCGCGTCGACACGGAGCGTTTTCGAATCGTTTTTACCCGTCCACACGAATACGCTGTATCGTTTTGAAAACGCTGGGATCGATAATGTGAGGTCATCGTTTTTGATGAGTTCCGTTTTCAGGCGTCCACACGAATACGCTACGGTATCGTTTTCAAAATTATCCACTCAGCTGGAGAGCGTTTTCAAAAGATATCGACTCAAGGCAAGATTTAGTGGCCGATATTTTAACTTACTAGCGATAGCAATGCCAGCCTTGGAATCAGTTTGATTTATTTACATTCGAAGTGACGTCTAGCACGTGTATCTCGGGCAACAAACTGCGAAAAGTACCAAGCACTACCACGGTAAGGTCTCATGATTGGCACGATTGGCACGATTAGGAGTTGTGCCTCTGCTTTGAAAAGGTTTTGTATTGTACAAGGTTGTACTAAACCAATAACCGGAATACCGAATACCTTTCTCTGTTACATACTCTCTCTGGTGGTCATTCTGATCTGAAATATAGGGAATGATGGCAATTCAGTGGGGGTTAATAGGTTTTGACTTTGACTCCGTTGCACTCAATCACTATCATTTGCCATATAATAACCTCCATAGCAATCATTCACCATACTTCTCATCAGAATGACCAGCGGAAGGGAAATAATATTGTTTAAGGTTGTATATATATATACCATGAATTGATTTGCAAATTCCATACGTACTACGTAATAGTACACGGAATAATGCATATTATATTGCCATTTTCATAACATTTCTCATCCTCCTGTGTTTGGAGGCAATATTTATCGAATGATTACGTTTGCTATTGTTATTTCGTGATCATATCAGCTGTCGGTGCTGTGGGCGCATGATTCAAAACAGAATCCGCTGACCTGATAGCCATCGATATCAATTTTACAACACAGTTACAATTTTGGTGTAACTGATAAAAAATATATATATATATATATATATGTCTAGATTGAAAAATGGAAGTCTTTTGTTTGTATACATGGATCAGCCGGATTTGGAAAGGGTTTAAGAAGTCTGTCAAACTGTTGAACGCTTTATATTCTCACAATTTTCAATAAAATTCGGTTTGTACTTGTAGACTTGTACAATTACAACAGTACAAGGTGAAAGATAACGGTTAGTTACACTTGAACAAGAACTGAAGAAGCAAAGGAAATGATGGAAGGAAACAAGTTCGAGAGAGAGAGAGAATCGATTCGATTCGACTCGACTCGACTCACACATACACATACACATACACACACATACACATACACATACACACACATACACGAGAATAAGCTCATGGCAAGCAAAACACAAGCCGACACAGCAAATAAACATGGAGTACCGAATAGGAAAGCCGCAATGTACTTGATACCGTACGTGCGCTCCCGCTCATCTTTCAGACAAAACAGTCCTAAACATACTTTGGGCAGTCTGGAAAATGTCACTCATTCACCGGCATTACATTTTAAACTTTTTTAAAATAAAACCATATGAAAGCAAGCGCAAGCAAACGGACGAGGGAGAACTATTAAAATCGTATTTTTAAATAAGAAGAAGCAATAACAAAATTTCATAATGAAAAAATCACATCTGTCAAAAAAACAAACCAGTTCCTCACAAAAACAACAAAAAATGTTTATAAATTAAAATTTGCTAACACGCACGCGATCGTGCGATGAGCTTTTTCTGGTTCCTTCCTATTTTACTCCGGTGCAGTCTTCACGTATCCGGGATATTTGTTCCTGCTTTACTCTGCTTCGCCGATGTTCGGAGTAATCCGTAATGACGAAACAACCCACGCACATACACGGACAATCGTCGATCCGGTTATAGTATTCGTTTGCGATACTCCACTGCCCGTTGTTGCTGCATATGCACATATTAAGCCAACTTTTCTGACCTTGATGTTTGCTTGACAATCGTTCAAGTGTGACCGCGTGAAAAACACTACAAGCGGAAATAATGGGCACGATAATCGATGCTTTGGCGTGCGCCCAATCAGCACTCAATTTCGGGACAAAAGCTGTTATCACTTTGTTTTGGAGCCAATGAAAACACGCAAAACATGTATAGGGCAACGTCTTACCTTGAGAGAAATTGACTTTTGATACAGAATTAGTGATCCTTGCCACCTAATGTAGACTCGTGAAAAGTCTTTTCTTCATTTTACTTAGAAATTGTATACCTCTTTCTTCTTTTAGCGGCTAAACGCATTATCACTGAGACGTCAAATAAATGAAACACGCAAATAACCGCTAAATTATGATATTTATGCAGGGTTATTTGTTTTAACTCGCAAAGCACACACATACTTTCGCAGGAGTAAACTCTCTGATATATTTATTTGTCATGCTTTACCTGCAAGAAGCACGATTATTTTGCCATTGAATGCACTAGTATCTTTACGAGTGGATAAAACAGGACACAAAGGACGTTTGATTCGATGGCTTGTACTCGGGCAAACAATCGCTGTGTTCTGATGAAAGACGAATTTCTTCACGCACGGCATTTGACACAGCTAGTGACGTCAGTAGTATGATGGAGATACTGCGCTTATCGGAGCATGGAAAGCGATGGCTAGTGTTGTAGTTTGTGCGGCAGTTGAAAAACTTTGATAGATGTGAAATAATTCTGCACTTATAAAGGAGCGATTGACCGGGTATTAATAGCAGGATCTTGTATACCAGTTCGCCCGTTAACGGGCTCCAAACTGGGCTAAATGGGTGATTCTAGCGCAAGTATTACCACCCCACGACATCAAGCGGTAGTGAACCGTCTACGGGAACGAATAGGACAGTATCGTAGACACCATCTAACTTGTCAGGATAAATATGAACGATCGCTACCTCTTCGGCAAGCACACGACCGCCAGGATGCGGTATACCTTCACCAACGTGCTCTGGAGGGAAGAACAAAGATAATGAACAATATGAAGGTAAAACAGCAAGAACCAGGATCGAAGGCTTCCAAGCAGGACCAGCCTCCTAATGGTCTTGAGAAATGCGCCAGCACAGCATCGATAATCTTACAGGTAAATTTACACGCGTTCATGATTTGAGGTGGACTCAATGTTGCAATACTTAATTATGCATAGGGTTCTCCGGACAACAGTCTGTTGTAAACTGAGGCCTGATTGTTTGGTTTTGATTTTATGTACATGTAAGCACATGCTCTTTATTTTTTGAACTAACTCGAAGTTTATTTACTTTGCTTCTTCCAGAAGCAAATCCTAAAACGGAAACTCGACCAGAGTTTAAACAGCAGCAGTCAAACGACGGGTCATTCCCTTGGCTGCGAGCCGAACGAACAAGCGGATTGTTTGACCAAGTATCAACGTGGAATAACTCAAGACGACATCCATTCTCTAGCCGGCGAACAACAAATCAATATGCAATCAGCCCAGCAAGGAGAACGGTACCCCGGCGGCCCCCCACACGACCAACACCAACACTCCGAACTTCGCGGCCATCAGCTCATCTCCGACAAAGTTTCCAACTCTCGCCAGTCGCCATTGATAACAAACTCTACTGATCACAACCCAGTTGAGACGTTTCAGGGAAATCGTATCGCATCTCCGTCGAATTCATTTCAAGGTACCGAGTTTAAGCAAGAAACTCAAGTTACTGTGTCTTGCGATGGTGGCCACGCAAACTCGAATAGTTTGCATGAAACAATGTCGGCTTCGGAGCCGCTCGCTCATACTGCAGTAGAATTGCGCGCTACGAATTCTCGGAGTTTTTCTGAGGGCAATAATGACTCGCAACACCTCAGAGAACAGTTGGATGACTTCGAACGTATATTGCAAAACTATCAACAAAAATCGGGGGGAATAAAAAGAACAAACAACGGTCCTTCGAGTGGCTTAGATGCCCAGCAGCCACAGCAACAACAACAGCAACTTCAGACTCCACAGCTAAAACAAAGCGACGCTATGTCTCGATCACCGTCACAGGAGCAAGTTAATGATCGTAACGCGCACACTAATTCTTTACCAACTGGGCAATACGGACCAGGCCAACAGTCGGGTTCTCTTCAGTTACAAGAGATGGCAAGGCAGTCGGCCCAGCTCGCACAGATAAATCAAGTTCGTGCTCCGCAGAGAATGCCCGACTCGCCACACCAACGCATTGGTTTAACACATCTTCAGCAGCTCCAATTAGTCGAGAAGATGAAACAGGCAGCAAGTCAGTCGGCTCAACAACAACAACAACCGAATGCTGTGAGTCAACCACAGCAGACTCCGGCGCCGCCGTATTTTCAGTCTCAATATCCCCAGAATCAATATCAGTCTGGGTTCGAAGAGCAAAATCAGACTGCTACACATGTATCTTCGAGCTATTCTGCAGCCCAGTATCAAAGGGCATTGCAAGCTCAGCAAGCAGGTCAACAAGGATTTTATGGTTTCCCTGGACAGCATCAAAACATGGCTCAAAAGTTAGCACATCAATCACTGCAAGACAAGTCTCAGGTTTATGTTCAGCAACGACAAAGTAATAGACAAATTATGATACAGCAGCAGCAACAGCCAACACAAGGACAAGTCGCAGGTTATGAGTCAGCACAACAGACCAGACCCATGCCTGCACAGGATTTACCTGTACCTTATTCAGTGGGCATGCGGTTGGCCTCTCAGTCATCACCAGCATACCAACGGCAACACTCCATGCCCCACATATCTTCCCAGTCCTATCCGCAACAAAACTTTTATCAACAGGCTGCTGCCTACCAAAATAAGGACCAACCAGTAAATCTACTCCAACAAACAAAACAACAAGCACCATCATATAGTAATTATTTTCAAAGGCGACATTCTTTCCCCTTTAACCGCAGCATGAGCCAGCCAGCTGATGGTTATGTAGGTATGCAAGAACCATATGCACCTGCTAATCATGTGAATCCACAGTCACGTGGGCCAGCACTTCTCCAACAAAGTCTATTGGAAGGAAGAGCAAGTATGACACAGTCATCTCTTTCAACTCAAAATAAAACTGTATTTACTGGGGGACGTCCTGCACCACACACCCCAGTGTCGTATACAAACACACCTGTGCGAATGTTACAACCAACAGCAAATCAGACGGCTGCCACCAGCCATTATAATCTTGCTCACATGTCGTCAGCTCAGAGCACTCGTAACTACCCAGCAGATGGAAACACTGACTTTAGTAGTAGATTGCAAAGAGAAAATAGCTTTGGGTCCTTTCAGGCACCAGATGTTCCAGTTACAAGTTCTGATTCGCAATTTTCGCCTTTTCCCTCACCCCGCACATTAGAGAAGGCTCCTTCCTTTTCTTCACTACTTCAAGCAAATTCAGGTGAGTTTGGTTCCCTCTTAGATCAAGCTTCTGCTAATCCTGGCAACCTACAGACAACATTCAGTGGTTCAATACCAAATCTGGATCTGCTAGGGGAAATTCTAGGACAGTAAACATTTGCATGAGTTCCACATTGAACCTTGGTTTTTGCAAGTTTGCATACAATATGTATATATAATACAATTTTCTACTGACCCTTTATCTGATAGAAGTAAAATGTAAGGGTGTATTTTAGTGAAGTTTAACACATGATTAGAAGAGCCTTTTATGGAGTTAAGAGAAAGTTATTATTTAACAGTATAATATCTTGGTACCTAACTACCAATAGATGTATGGTCAAACCCTTATCTCAATATATATACAAAGTGTGCTTGTTGAATTTTGAAATGTCCAATAAAATTTTTGTTTTGGTGGATAGTGCAAAATAGAAAACAATGTGCTGTCAAGCATATTCATAGGTTCTGTTGTCTTTAGACATGTCTTTGTCTCAAGTTTTGAATTTAAATTATATAATTATTATATTAAAAGCTGTTGCTTACAATGTAAGCTCCACTGCCATCAGGTACTGTGGTCTTTTATATATACTTATAGACACAGTACAGAAAAGAGTAAAGAACATTTCTATCGTAGGCTGTGCTCAGAGCTCCGTCTTTTGTTGACATCTGTAGTTGTGCAAGCTTCTGACAGGAATAAATTAATGTTAACCCTTGTCCTGCTGAAGACGATTTTGCTAAAACCAAAACTTTCCTAACTTTTGAAGCAATTGACGAAAACCCATAAAATGACTACTCATTTTGTTTGTCTTGATGAGCAGGAGTGTTTGGTGTTACTTGTTTCTTAAAATTACTGAGATTGCAATTTTCATAAAATTTGAAAATTTTGGATTTTGAAAATTCAGCAGGGCAAGTGTTTTAAAAACATGTTTAGGCCACCTTAAACCACCTAAGCAATAATGACACACACATACTGTACTACAAATACTTGTACTGATGCTAACAGTAACACTATCACTAATGTCAACAGTGATGCAGTACTAAATAATTATGTTAAACAATATGCGAGTTAATCCAAGTTAATGTAATTTAATGTCAAGAGAACCAGGAAATGGGCATAATACAAAGCTAGACATTGAACAGTGACTGTTTATACATGTACATGTATGTGTCTTCCTACCATCTGCTCGGCTTTGATATTCATCTTCAACAGTTTGTGGGCACATTCCTCATAGTCCAAACTACAACAAAGCACAATAAATGTTACACAATCAATTGGTTTTGTACCATTAACTTCAACTTTGGTTAAAAGAAAGGTTTTGCATAATAGGGGTAACTTAAATGGTCAGCTTTGTTCATAAGCATTTGTAAGCATCATTGCAAATACAGCATTATATAGTTGTCGACTGGTGTTCTGTGGAAGATAAGTTTTGTTTACCCAAGGGAAGTAATGTTTCACAGAGCAAAAGGTTGACGGAAACATTCTTCTGAGGGTAAACAAAAACTCATCTTCCACAGAGAAACCAGTCAAAAATGGTTTTGTTATAAATATCACAATTAAAAATAATGCTAATTTGGGGCAAAAAAAGTATCCACTATACTAAGAACAACTAGAACATGATTATTTGGTTCCAGAAACAATTAATATTGATTACCGTGTTCAACCAATCACAATGTGCATATTATTGGAATGATATAACAATATTATTTGTGAGCACAAGCATGCGAGCACTGATTTACATAAACTTGCAAACTTGTATGAGCAAGTGAACACCCTTCAACATTTTGTGAGCAATTCCAGCAACCAAATTTTGTGATCAATTTGGAAAATTGGGGAACACTGAATGTGCCAAATAATTCTAGTAATTCATTTATTTTCTTTCAAAACAAATAAAAGTATACATATTAGAGACTAAATTGTCAAAACAAAATTCAATACATGTGGGTGCTACCGTAACAACAATTAAGATCTAGTAGTCAATACCTCAAGAGTTTCTGGTGACTGTTTTTTAAAAATACTTCAAGATTACCTTTAATTACCTTTTTATTTGTGTTTCATAGTTAAGGACCAGATTGGAAACAAGTTTTAACTTTATCCACTATCCTCCTTAAATAAAGTGTTATTATTATTATTATTATTATTATTATTATTATTATTATTATTATTATTATTATTATTATTATTATTATTACCTGGACTGTATAGTGAGGTAGATGGTCCTTCTCAAAGCTACCAGGTTGGTTTCTGTCATATCTGTGATTTCCATTTTGCCTTCTCCTGTAGAAATATAGTTTCAACAACAAAATAATTATTTTGTTTTTAAAACATTGGACTGTAAAATTGCAAATTTTTCAGGGGGGGTTGCAGTATGTACATGTAATACAAGGTATAATTATTAATATAAAATATTTAATTTTAATTAATACTTAGATTATTTGTATCCTGCTATTACCAGGTGAGTGCTTTTTCATATATTGTAATCTATTGTCATTAACTTGCAAGTCTTCTGATGTGGGCACACATGCAATTCTGCACATCAACCTCTCCTCCAGTCTTTTCCACTTGAGTGATTCTGTCTTGTCCTTCTGATGTTTTGGCAACTCCTTGCCCTCTTCATTAATCCATTGTTTGTAATTAAATACTGAGCTCTGATTGGTCATGCAAACACAACACCCGTTCACAGGTGTTATTCTAGGTGTAGTGCTAAAACCAGGCTATGAAATAGTTTTTATAAGTTAGGATATCATGAGGTTGGAACTAATTATGAGTTTTGCACTAAGGGAATTACATGGTTGTAAGTATTGATTGAATTGTATACTTGTGTGTACCAGCAGCCAAACTTGCACATAATCTTGGGAAAAGAGCATGTTCTCAGACACACAATCACAAAATATGAGTCACAAAGTTAACGTAACTTTTGAGGAAAGATCCTTACCTTCATTGTCATCATTATCTTCATCATCATCTTCATCGTCTTCACTGTCATCTTCCTCATCATCATCAGATCCATCTGAACTCTCTCCTAGTATATCTGCATACAAAATGGTGTTCATACCATATTGAAAGTACCGTAATATATGGCTCACATTCCTTGCCAGTTTACATGTAGTACTTCAATTGATTTATGGCATTGAATTTGGCAAAATCTATGTCCAGAGTGAACAAATATAATGTAAATATCTACAATGCAAGTTAACTATTAACTGAAAACAAAACAGAATAAATAAATGTACGTGAGAATTTTTAAAAATTTTCCAGCCCACAATGTTTTTAAAATATTTCTAAATTAATTGTAATAATTTAAGAAATACTCTTACTAGCACTCTAAGCACCAATCTTTCTTTTTTTTCTTCTCTAAGCACTAATCTGGAACACGGTGAGCTCAAAATAACTTACCCTGGGTGCAACATTATATTCTACACCATGCTGTACAATATTTCAATTCGCAAATACTGTACCTATATGTCATTCTTCACTTGAGTGAAAAATTCACCCATGTCTAAAGTAAAAGTTGCATAATTATGTTTTTCTTTCTGGCTATCAGAATATCCAAAGACTTTGAAAATCAAGTTACATTTAGGTATTAAGGATCTATCTTCCTCTTTTTCAAAGAATTGTGCCAGTCAAGCAAACAACTAATGGCGGAAATTGAAATTGACGGCCTCATTCTTCTCTTAAAGTGGAAGCGTTGGTTCAGAATTATGATGGCAGCTTGCATTCGCTTACAAATAAAACATTTTCAACAAACTTTTCACCATCATTTAAACAATTTTATAACCTTTCCATTCATATATAGGTTGTGGGCATCTGATGCGTATTAACAAAGTTACACACTGATAACTAAAAGCACCTCTCAAGGTGAACGGTAACCTTAAGAAAACCTTCCAAAATTGCATCCTACCCGTTCCCTCAACATTACCAACCAATCCACACAAATGATGAAACACAGGTCTACAGTGTCCACTTGTATTTGGCCTACTTACTGATACAGAGAAAATTAGCTTCATAGTGACAGTCTTCCACAGACTACTAGTTGACTATCTGTCAATATTATTATTATTATCATGTCTATCCATGAAACATTGATCATAAATAAATCAACAAACCTCGTTTTATTTCCTTGTATTTTTCTTCATTCTCAAGAAAGTTTGGGTCCATCTTGAATATGTCTGCACAAAAAACAATAATTAAAATAACTATTATAATATTAAATACAATTGAAGACACTAGGCTCTAGTGCAAAAATGATGCAAGTGACGTTGATGAAGTTCTAAATTCTTCTTTCAAAAGTTATTCCTCTCTTTTCCTGACAACTCTTCCGAGAGTGTAATTTTTCATACAAAGTCACTCATGTTGAAGAAATCTATGATGTAATAGTGAAATAGGGCACTTGTACTAATCTATGAAAGCATTCAGACAGTACTGGACAGCATACTTAGTATATCTTCAGCTGCGCCAGCCTCCTCCAGTCTCAGAAGATGAGTGATTTGATCTTCCTCTTCTACCAGATCCAAGTCCTCTATGACAGATGGGTGATCCTGCAACACATGCAGAACTCAAACATCAATCTCATGACAACAAACAAGGAACACAATCGAGTAAAGTGTATTGGCTGAGAACGAAAAAGACATTACAACATAATTTATTATAATATACATGTACATTTGAACTGCTAAACTGTACAATTTAGGCATTGCAGTAGGAGTGTTTATTTATAAATCAATTATTGTTTCACGGACATGCACTGGATGTCTTCAACCAGTAATACATGTATCTTGTAATCAGTCTCTAAGGCAGTACAAATTTGTAGTACATTATGTACCTCCAATGTAGTTTCTGATATCTCCATAGAGCTAAATATTCAACAATATGGACACTGGTTATATGTGAATGCAGCCTGGTTACCTTAAAACCATCTTTCCTGATTGCAAACATGACTTCTATCATGTACTGCACTCGCTTGTCCAACTCTGCACTGTGAAGTACGCTGCGAAGTCTCTCAAATACAGCTGTGATTAGAATTATGGCACAAAGTTAGATCAATAAGGCCACATTACTGTCCTTGCCCTGGGGTTACAACCATTTGTATTTGGTGTGGATATGCTGTCTGGATGTTGCCGCTAATTTCTATTATTCTTATTCTTATTCTTATTATAAGTATTCTTATTATTGTTATTATTGTAAATGTTATTACTCTCATTATTCTTATTCAGTCTTCTTCTTCTTATTTTTATTATTATTATTATTATTATTATAATTATTGTTATTAATATTAATATAATTCTAATTATTATTATTACTATTAATAATTATTATATGGCAGCACTGATCCTCAGTTCCGTAACGAAATTCCCGCATTCTGATTAGCTGAAACTTTGAAAGAAACAAAAATAAATACAAAATAATGAGCCATATATTAATAAAATATCTTAATAACCTCGTTTGCTCGGTTTGTCCGGGAGAATATTTTGCCCTCGGTCTTTTATACAGACCTCGGACAAAATATTCTCCCGGACAGACCTCGCACTCGGTTATTACGATGTTTTTATTACTATTACTATTATCAACATATAAAATTATCTAGAATTACAAAATAAATATGCTTAGCTCAAGAAAGTCCTTACCATTGATTCCTCTTGGGGACACTTCTGTCAGTTTTGAGCCACACTCCTTAAGGAATCCAATCTAAACACAACAAGAAATGGTTGCATAGTATGCCAAATTACCGTCTTTGCAACTGCAATTAATTATAATTACAATTGACTTTGCTATGGCTGGCCAATGTGAGGTCAGTAAGTTACTTAAAGTAGGGACCCAACAAAGAGAATCATAGCACACAACTAATTATATAATTATAACAGTTTTATTAACCCAACACAGGGAACCACAGTACCCAACAATATTATAATACAGGCCCCCACAACCATGGAGGTCCGTTCCTGCATGGTCTGACCTGATTTAAAATTTAAAACAAAGTTAATTTAAAAAGATATTTCCGTGCTAGTTTACACCAAATAACAGTGTTTTTCACTCAACACAGGGAATGACATTGCCCAACCATACATGTATAATAACAGTCTTATCAACCCAATACAGGGAATCACAGTCCCCAATCAGATAATAACATTCTTATTAACCCAACATAGGGAATCATAGTACCCAACCAAATATGATAACACTCTTGTTAACCTCGCTAATGCAGCTCAGTCATGCACCATACATGTAAGTTATAGATCCTCATCCCCCACCCCCATGTCCTCCATTGCCTGAATGCTCTGTTTTTAGGCCATAACAGGGATCTCGAAAAAACCTTGGCCCATAATTACAGTACATGTATGTGCAGACATGTATTACACCATCTGTGAATAATCTTGAGGTACATGTATGTATTATCTTGTGCTTATATAAGTTTTATTATCAAAATAATTTTCAAGGGTAGTTATGCGATGCATAGAACATTAAGGGACCTGCGATGCAAAGGTTGCTAAGGAAGTTGATTTTTCCGTTACGCGCACACTTGCATTGATCATCATTCTTTATCACGAATATGGCATTTCGAATCACAAATCGAATACGTATGCACGCTCTGATTGGATGATATTGAGGTTTGTGAAGTTTTACTTCCGGTACTTTCAAAACATACTAACTCCATAACGAATACTCCAATTTGAGTCAAATTTTTGTTATATAAATACAAAGAAAAGTATGTTTTCATATTCTTCATTTTCTTTCTCAAAATGTGGAAAAATGCCACATCATGTACTTGCTGATGCCAGAATCTGACGTCATGAGACATATAAGTGAGAAATTGCAAAACATACTTTTGTATGCAGTCAACTTTGTTCTCCTACCATGTTTGTGCAAGGTCCCATTATCGTTTTAAGTTTAGGTTATGTGATGCTACATGTACTGTATGTATGATGTCATCAACAGAAAAAAATTATCTCAAATAATTTTATATATATCACGCTCGTTCTCCCCGTTGTGACAGTTGGTCACTGGGAATATTTCTTCATTATTATAATTCCCTTAGTAACAGCCAATTTCTTGACATCGCAGGTCCCTTAAAATCAGCGATGAACAAGTTTATCAACTTGTTAATATGTATGTTAAATACATGTAATTAGAGACTGAAGAATCCTTACAGCAACTTCAACACTATCATCAGTTGGTTTCTGCAGCAACAAGGTTAAAATTTCCAAGGCAAGGATTTCATGTGCCTACAAAACACAACAGAATAAATGTATTAATTATATATATTATACATTTAATTGTACATGTATCTAGTTCTACCAAATGACAAGACTAGCCTTTAATGAGTAAGGAAGTACAAATGATGCAATTTCTCATCTATATAAGTAAATTCCTATACCTCCAAGTATTAAATACAGCGCATGAAAGATATGGCATCCGAAACAGACCTAAAGTTACAGTTTGTATGAGAATGAAGAATACATGTAACCCTTTTTACAGTAACTAAATTTCACTGTCTAATTCATAAATTATGTTCACAGGTTTCATAACTGTTGCTGGTCAATAGTTGTTTATCTTAAGCTGACAATGGGACTATATGGGACTGAAATTATAAACAATAATTATGCCCTCCAGAAGTCAGATTTTATAGTCTAAACTATTACTAACATTAATTTATTACTTTCATGGCTAATTTTATATTAAAACAACATTGCTATTACATTTAGCAGTGTGATACATGATTGTAAAGATAAATCAGAAATTATAACAAGTAGCAAAGTCAATATAATCAATATTAAAGTGTGCAATTGTGTTATGACTGATATGGCTGCCTGTTGTAAACATTCTTGAGAACCTAGCACAATAATATTATTTTATTATAATCATGATATTACAGGCATGGATCCTGAACCAAATCTGACTGTCGGCACTCAGGGAGAGAAACCCAGATGCACTATTTGTATGCGATGATATGACTGTCGCTTTTGTTGAAAGAATGACAATTTATGCTATTTCCTGAATCTGTCATGTACTGAGATATGATTGGTTGAAGTACATACCCTGTGTCATGTGACCTCTGAGCTAGTATTTTTCCAGTTGTGTTGATTAAATAAGAATTGTAACAGTTGACGTGGTCATAATTTGAACAGATTTCAGAATATTGTGAAGAAAATATATTATAGATCTAGAATCAGCCACCCTGAAAAATTCAGACGGACACTCTAAAAGCATACATGTGTACATATAGGTCAGTGATGTGCTGGATCTACACCTGAGTCGAGAACAATTTTCCGCAAATTACCAGGAACCCTTATTCTTCAATACGCTTAGTTGAGATATTCGTAGTGCCTCATCGATTTCCTTGTTTCAGACAAACTTAAAAACATACAGTATTTCCTCTGACTCATCTGACTCATGTAATTTGTAGGTTTATTTTAGTATTAAGTCTAGACATGTTAATTTGGTTTATCGTACTTGCTGTTTCCATTTCTTCCTCTGTGCCACTCCCTATGTTATTTTTTGCTTTCTTATAAAATCTCATGAGGAGGTCAAAGCTTTATCAGCCTTGGTTTTTTTTTAGGTTTCCTTGCCACTCGTTTCTTTTGTATACTATTGTCTGTACATTATTTGTGGCAAATAAATGAATGAAAAATGAAATGAAATTATAAATAATTAATATGTAAAACATCTACTTAATAATTTGCTTCATGGTTCTATCTGGCAACTACATGTACTTCTACATGTAACTAGAACTGAACTGTGAGACCTGTAAACAGACATAGTTATTATTCACCTTGAAAAAATAAATGCTCTATATAGTTATTCTAACAATGCCTTACCACTTGCTGGTTGACCAGATGTGCCATAAACCTTGTGTTTGATAAACAGACAGTCTGAAATGAGATGGAAAAGGAACAACTTTAATATTATATAATAAAAGAAGTTTAAAATGAAACAACAACCATTCCACTGAACTACAATTATTATTATATGTACATGTACATGTATGGCATTCTTTGAAATTCTAAAATGTCATCAGTTTAATTACAAACCTTGTCATTTCTTCTGAAGGCTCTTCTAAACTGAAGAACCAATCTTCTGAGAATCAGCTCTCCATTTTTTGGAAACTGCAAAAAAAAAAAACTAGAATGGGTTAGGGAAAATATGTTCCTAATGAGGGTG
>JANVCJ010094727.1:0-10116 GCA_026413505.1 Epizoanthus ramosus
GAGTGAGTGAGTGAGTGAGTGAGTGAGTGAGTGAGTGAGTGAGTGAGTGAGTGATTGAGTGAGTGAGTGAGTGAGTGGGTAAATAAGTAAGTAAGTAAGTAAACTGAAATAAGTATAAAATCCCTCTATTTCAGCATATATCGTAATCCCTTTAATTTTAAAATTTACAATAAGAATGATAATTTCAGGTATTCATTGACATTCATCTTCTAAATTTATTTTATCATCAGTCAACTAAGTTAGGGGTGCAGTGCAGACCTGTTCAGATCAGTTACCCAAAAATATTCCACTGATTTAAAGCAGATAAAAATCCAGACACTAGACTAAACGTCGGGGTAAGCTTGTTTCAGTTCTTATCCTAAAACTGATCACTGTGTTAGTTTGATCTAGCTTGACACAGGATCTCTATTTTCGGCCAAAACATTCATGGAGTTCCTAATTAACTGCATTGTATATATATGACAGCTGCCTCTTCGGAAGTTTTGAGCATCCTAATGGCAAGTTCACTACATTTTTATTTGCTATAGTTCTCTCTCCGCTGTCTTTAGCGAAGTTTTAATCATAACATTGACCAGGTTCTTAGAAAGACTAAACAATATGTTTTCTTCAGTGATGCGGCCCTGGTGAAGATTTGATGATGCTGAACATTGCGGTTTAAATTTTAAACCTTAGATCGGTCCAAAGGGTTAACTACTGTCTTTGCACTAAAAATAGTAAATTCCTAACAACTGTAGTTGATTTTATTAAAACCAAAAAATATAGGTGATATCAGTATTTTCCATTGCACCAATTGATGTTATCTGCCTATTAACAAGTCACTGAATTACATGTAATCCAAATTAGTGGTATTTCTTATGGAGGGGAACAATACCGACCACCCAGAATAATCTAAGAACAGTGATTAAAAGGAAGTTGTGCTAGTGTTGACCGTATTTGACTGCATACTGTTGTCTCATCAGCTGCCAAATGAAATGGCATCAGGCCGACGAAAATAACATACATCAAGTGCTAAATGTAGTGGTGAATATTAAAAGAGATCTTTAAACTGTTCTTGCGCTTGTTACAATTGACTTGTGGCGGCAGTGCACCGAGAAATTATAACAGTCTTTTGTTTCAGTTCTGACAGACATGCGTAATCCGCGAGTGGGTGCATGCAGTTCCAAGTCAATATGATTCGTATTGATGAGTAGTAGTTCATACTGTGTTCAGCTAACAAAGACTTTTACCTTGAATGCAGCTACATCATTTTACATCACGTATTGCGTAATCGATATTACATGTATATAATTTAATTTAATTTAATTTTCAAAAATAGTATATTATTTTAAGAAACATCAAATTCAGTATTAAAGACAGAGCTTGAAAAGGAAGTAGCACAGACTTTGACATTTGGCAAATATTTTTGTCCCAATGCATTAATATTCATTGGATAGAACAATAATCAATAACAAATCGAATTTTTGAATCTATGTATATTGAGCTGTGATATGACTGTCAGTGTCTGTTCAGTTTACCTATTTATCAAGAAAGTAACAGTATAAATTACAATATAAATTACTGGGACATGATACTAAATTACTAGCCGGCCCGGGCAACTTGTGTCCAGTATCTTCTTCTTCTTCTTCCTTTTAATCCATCTCCGTCTCTCGAGACGATTCGTATGGATATCTGAACTCCTACATAAGTTTTATTTAGCACTTTACTCAGTTATTTTCCAATTGTTATCTATTGTATTGATTTCTTTATTTTATATAATTATTTCCCGAAGAACATGTTACAAATGATCAGTTCAACGTGATTCAACAACTGTCCAAAGCTAGACCTTGAACTTTCGAAACTTGTTGGCAAAGTATATAGTATTATTATACTTGCTTTGATTATGGTAACTATAACATAAAATATTTATAGATAACTGTCAAAAAGCAATGATCTGATATAAAGCGCTGTCCGGTTCCCACGCCCAGCATTACAGTCTTGTAATAAACACCGGGCTGAGGAAGCACACATGGAGTTGTTTTATGAATAGTATTTTAGAGGTAAGAAAAGCTTCAAATATTTGAAAAATTAGGTTTGATAATGAACTGAAGTGATGAACTTTTTATTTTCTTATTAATACTTATAGTTATGTACAAAGGAGTTGTAAATATTTAGTTCAGACCACAAACTAACGACAACCTACAGTCACTTTTAACCTAGCCGCGAGGATATCTGAAACCCTAATTTAGACCAGGGGTTTAGTTTGTTTGCATCGCAGGCTACTTTTAACCAGGTTCGAGAAGGCCAGATTGTTTTTAGAAACGACTTCGTATTTCGGAGAATCTAAAGAGGCTCCATTTCGTTCTCATTTGTTTGTAAAACTAAAAGGCAACATAATCTTATAGTATATAGAGTATAACGTGCATGAACAAGTAGTTTGCCGTCGGTCAGTGTTTTGAAAACATCAATTTATTACGATATCCGCCTCATCGCGGCAGTATGTTTCTGCTTCTTTCAAACAGTTTCCCATATATTCGACTCAGTTAGCTGGAATTAAAAACGTTGTACTTAAGTGTCACAAAATCAATTATAGTCCGTGGACTGGAAAATGAGTACCAAACTTGATGATATTAAAAATTTAAGGTAAAATGCTGTTGCGATCACTATCGCTGCTTTATCGACTGCACGGAAACCTCCTTCAGAGTATTGTTCACTCTTTTCAAGCTGGTTACTATATTAAAATATCCAAGACCGGATAAGTAGCATAACCCTATATTATATTATATATCTAGGTATATCCTCAATTTCTTATTTTTGTACAACAACCCTATCTTAGTACATGTAATTTGTATGTCCTCAAAACTTGGCTTTTCTTAAAGAATTCTAATTTCTTAAACACCGAAAATGGTTCCGTCAGTGCCATGCTAAAGAGCGAAGAAACCTAAAAACTACTTTTGGCTACGTATGCCCCCACATTTTGACTTGGCGTTTTTTGGTCGAACTGAAAGGAAATACTTGAACCTGATCATGAACCAAGAAGTTGCATAGACTACTCCGCCCTCGCCTTAATTGACAGACATACCTGATCATCGTGACTGAATCCGGCAATCATCCTCAATCCGGCCGACCAGATAAGCAATGGATAAGATAAACGTGGCATAGCCACCATTTCCTCTCTATGGCTGGTATCCATGGGGATCAGTCCTGTGTAACAGTATGCATTTATAAAATTGTTTGAGCGATTTGTGTTCATAATAGTTTTAAAAAATTGGTTTCAGCAGATCTAAAAATTTTGTGTTTTAAAAAATAAGAACTTTTCTTAAAAAGTATGCATTTACAGTAAATGTATTTAACATAAAAGACGGAAGAAAAATATAAAAACTCAAAATTTTCAAAGCAGACATTAATTATAGGCAAGGCTTGACAAGGTGCGAACCGAGTCAGTATCTAAAATCTCCTCGGGTGTAATCAACCAAATTTGTTGACATAGCGAGAGTGTTCAGTTCTAGGTTTAGTGTTTGGATTTGTAGGATAGTCATGAATGGCTTTAAACTGCTTTTTATACTTGCAGTTATTTATACGTTTTATACAAACTTCTAACTTCAAAATGTATCAATTTATCATTTTTCTCCAAGTCCAGCTTAACGTACCAGACGTGACATTGCTGAAATGATCCGTGACAGTCCCAGACAAAATAAAGCGAATGTAGATAGTGCTGTGTCGATAGTATATACATAGGTGAAAGCTATAAACTGGATTAATTAAAACGAGGTGATGGGGTTCATTTGAGCTTGTAAGGATCTGATCTCTACAACGTACGAGCAACCAACGAACATGGGAATTCGTGCATATCGTATTTAACCATGTTTAACCAGTGAACTTGTTAACTCGGCAAATCCAAACCAGTTACTTTGATGCTCTTCAAAACCGAATCTCCTCTACTCTCCCAATGCTCACGTACATCCATTTCATTTTGATAAAGGAACGAATACGACGTAATTACTACAAACTATCTCCACTACCATTAGCTACCATTGACAACAACAATTACTACTTATAGAAACATGTACTCTTTCACATACAACTATTTTTGCAATACATATATATACATTCATATGCACATACTTGTAATACTAGCAGGAACTAGCAGGAACCTACGGCAGGAACCCAAAGCAGTTTCAATCATTGATGAAATTTGTATCCATATCCATATCCATGACGGCGGATACGGATGATAACTGATGATGGTGATGCTATTGGATGGTAGGTGATGCTGATGTCGATGTTGATGGTAATGGATGGTGGGTGATGATGATTGACGGTGGGTGATATTGGGTGGTTGTAGATGATGGTGGGTAGTAGTGGGTGATAGTGACAGATGATGATGGTAGATTATGGTGGATGATGGCTGGTATTAGTTAGTGATCGTGGGTAATAGTGGATGATCGCGATGGATGGTGGGTGATGGCAAGTGATGATGGATAATGGTAAGTGCTGATTATGGATAGTGAATGATAAATGATGGTCATGGATATGGTGGATGATGGAGATGATGGTGATTGATGGTGGGTGATATTGGGTGGTGGTAGATGATAGTAGGTAATGGTGGACAATGGTGGTGATGGTGGATAATGGTTGGTAGCGGTGGATAATCGTGAGTAATATAATAATTTATGTAGCGTTCGTTCCATGAGTTCACCAGAGCTTTACATCATAAAAATACTATAATAAAAATAAATATTGGACGATGATGGTAATGTATGGACGGTAGGTGATATCGAGTTATGGTGAGGATGGTGGGTGGTGGTGGATATTGATGGTGGATGATGGTGGGTGATTGAGGACGATGGTAGGTGATGGTTATGGATGGTGGATGATGGTGATAGATTGTGGGTGATGGATTATGGGATGGATGGTGGGTTATGGTTGATTATGACGGTGATGATTTGTGGTTGATTGTAAATGATGGCGAGTGATGATGGGTGAGGGTGGATGCTGGTGGGTGATGGTAAATATTGGTCGATGATGATGAGAGATGATGGTTGCGAATGATGGTGAATGATGATTGATGATTGATGATAGTTGGTGATAGTGATGTCAAGTGGTCGAAGATAATGTAGGGAATGATTGGCGATAATGAGTGATATGGTGGTGGTTGTCGGTTGATGACACTAGTCTGTGACAATGTGCGATAGTGATGGAATGTTGATGACGGTGGTGGTTGGTGGTTGTGAAATATGATGATAGATTGTGGGTGGTGGGTGGTGATTATTGATAGTGAATGAAGGTGAATGATGGTGATTATGGATGGTGGGTGGTGGGTGGTGGAGGATGATGGAGGTAAGTGATAATGGATGATGGTGGAAGATGAATGGTGGGCGATGGTGTTAGATAGTAGGTTATTGTGATAGACGGCGTGTGGTGGTTGGTAATGTGTGTGATGTGATGTGATGGTGACTAACAACAACTCCCTTGCATTTCCATTGTGGCTTTAACGAATTTAGATGGCCTGGAAAAGTACGTTACACACGGACCAGTGACTTATTATTATTGAGGATTCGTAATTATACACACACATATATGCATATCTTGGTTTTGATTGGTTGAGCAATCAATACGTCATCTGCAAATAACTGTCTTTGCTGCAAATAATATTGCGTTCATGCTCAGTACCTGACAACTTTACATCGAGGCTGTCGTTTTATAGTATACCGAAGCTTGAAAATAAAATTAAGCGGGCGCTTTCCATGCCGACTAAAGCAATCAATAAAAATATCTTGTTGAACAAACTCGAAACAGTTGAACGATAAAATAATTACTGGACTTGGTAATCACAAAATATCATGATTTTGTTGGTGTCTTGAAGGGCAATTATTTGTCGCCTCCTTTGGCATCAGCAGATAATCGATTGCTTGACAAATCACGATCTTTTGCGCAACCCCTTCCAATAACTGTTAATTATTGCAACTTCAGTTTATTTCTCATAACTTCATATTTCTAGTAAAAATTAAATAACACCTGATATGTTAACATCATTCTCTGATAATCAGCAATCATTCTAAATCTGAACGAGAAAGATTGAATTTTCTTTGCTATATTAATCGAGTTTTTGTAATTATTTTTATAATCAGTTGCTTTGGTCTCAGTTCACTAAGAAAGGTACAGTCTATAAATTAAATGTGCAGGAAGTTATCACATTCCGACAATGCTTGATGTGTTTCTATACAAAATCTTTTCTTTGGGTTGTGTGTTTGTATAATTAATTACCTGGTGTTTGGCGCTGAAAAGGAAAAGCCAATATGGTCCTTTGGTTGAAATTATTTTCAGGGCTCTTTTACGAAGGGAACCGATTGTTTGAAGTAATTCAGCCTCTGATGACACAGTAATTGCATGCTTGATTTATGTGAATACTTGTCTGTTATTCTCCGACGTATCTGTGATACTTCTCAGAATTCGTTTAAATCTGTGTACAATATGGGTTAGAGAAGAAATTCAAATCGAAATTTTAATGCCTTCGGCAATAGTTTACTGCCTCTTTACAATTAATAATATATATGGCGCCTATTATTTCTTTTTGTTCAAACATTCACTTATATTTCCAAAGATAATGTAATTTTAAACATATTACGTTATCTATTTCATACACAAGCAATAAGCGGGAATAAATAAGCTGAATATTTATATGCAACACAGAGTAATGCCGGTAGACCAATATTATTGTAAATCGATGATAAATTGAAGATTTAAAATAATCTCTATAGAAAAGTCGTAGTTATTGTCAGAATCCGAATGGGAAATATCGTGCTAAGCTTGTCGGAAATTTAAATAATTTTCTTACACCACAGGTAGCTACTTCCACTTTTCATCAGAAAGCAGCTTGACGAACTGCACGAATGTGCCTAGATCTATACACGAAGTCTGCAATATTTTTGTTTCTATATTATTTTGGGAAAATCTACAACAAACTGTAAACAAGATATAGAAAATAGCGGCATCAGAAAAAGATCTGAACAAGGTACGTGGTATTACATTTTGCTTTATCATACGGAAGTAGAGAAGTGCAAATCACAATATATATTAAAAACTACAAATCCAAAAACAGTTGTCAAAATGCAAACTATCTTTTCAAATATTCGCAAAATAAATTTTTAACAAACTTTTCGCATATCGCCAAGAAAATGTTTCAGACATTTGCAGAATATATCGCAAATTCAAAAGCTAATTTATAAGAAAACGGGGCAAAGTGTCATTTTCACTATTATTGACATGATCGAGAAATTGTTCAAACCGCAAAAAATATCTTTGACGCCCGCAAAAACCGTAAATCAGAGGTTTTTCTCATCATTCACATCACCGATGTGATCATCGATCACTGACCGGAACAATAATCAAAATGTCGAACCAGCCAGGCTGCCGCACCGGTAGAATATTTAATTTTGGATTAGTTTTGCTGTTGACGATCAACAGGATCATGTCCTGCCACCGATGCGGAAAGAAGTTCAATGACCGCCATTGAAGTGTTCATCACCAAGGAGAAGTCAGCAAAACATGTGTTGTTGGCGTGCACAAGCACAGATCCACTATCACAGCACAGGCTCGGGGTGGAAGCTAAATTATTGGACTTTAGATATTCGTGATTCCTTTCTTTTTTTACCTCAGTGATTCATCATTTCATGTTTCATTTACACATTTTCTCCGAAATTCATGATTCATTTTCCAATGATTCATGTTTCAATTATAAATATTCTTCGATATATAAGTTTCCAACGCACGGTTATTCATGGTTCGTACCAATTTTTATAGCTAAGATTCGTGATTCCGCTTCTATCCCGGACACAAACAATCGGAGTGATATAGCCCTAGCTTCCTAGTTTTCCGGAGGGCAGCTGCCATTAGGTCCAAATCCTCATAATTGTGACCTGAGGTTGTTTAGGCTTTTTTGTTCGACCTCCCTTGGGTCAATGCCCAAACAAGGATTCAGGTCCTTGAATTTAATTTTGACTGATTATCTGATAAACAGCAACCTCGGGTGTAGTCTCTCTTTGAATCTGTCTCTCTTTTCCAGTCATTCAGCCTTCTTTTCAAAGTCCATATACTAATCGAATTGTTGAATATTGAATCATCTTGGAAAGTACAGAGTTATCGAATATTGAATTTATTTTGCTGGCAAAGATAGAAAAGTATTTTGTTGTCTTCTCCTCATATTTAGAATACACTCGGTGCAGAACATCCTTCCGCATCGGATTCCTGCTGTTGATCAATTTTGGATTAGCTTGGGTTGACAATTGCGTCGGTGAAATTGATAAGAAAATTCTCTGACTTTGAGCCTTCTGGGCGTCAAAGATTTTGATTTTGCAATTTGAAAATTTTAAAAAATTCTTCTATATTTAAAACAAAACTGTTTTACAAATTTAGAAATACAGTTCTCAAATGCAATTGAATAAATATTGAATACATTTTCAGATTATTTAAAAACTTTCTCTGAAATTATTCTAAGTCCGCTGAATTTGTGATATATATTCCGTAAATATAGAAATTTCAGACTTTAACATTTTCTTGCACACGTTGTGTTTTTACCCTAGTGTTCAAAAGTCATGACATCTCACTCAGTTTTGAAAAGTACTGGCTCAGGACTCAAAGGGTTAATAGCACTCATCAAGAACTTTTATTTGAACGGCCAAACTTTGTTCTCAGGTGTTGAGAAGCTATAAGAGGAACTCACATAACTCAAAGGATTAATGATGCCCGTAGTCAGGAATTGGTTTCGAATTATTGTACAGGAGGCAATTTGTCATTCCGTAAGGGAGAGGAGAGGTGCCACCTTGCGGTGCCTTGAAGACAAGAATGAGGGAAGGAAAGTGTTGCGTCGATTTCAAACATCATAACTAAAGAAGCAATTAAAACACAATGCTCGAAAGTAATACTGTAATTATTTACCAGAGCTAAAACATTTTGTTGCGTCAAACTTAGTCTAACCAGGCTTTTTTCCTGAGTTCTTGTATGTGATTTTCTCATTTTTGGCTTTAGTGTTTTTGTTAACCAATGTTAGAATATTTTAACTTTTGTCGGAATCAATCGAGATAAGTTCATATCGTCATAAACTTACTATAAGATGGCAGAATTGTTACGACAAATGACGTCACAATTGCAATGGCTAATTTGTTATAACCGAAAATGAAAATTGATAGTATATTATCAATTATTCACTCACTGTTTCAGAATTACAGGCCACAAGCATTTTCTGCCCCCGCCCCCTTCTGGGTTCGAATAGGGTTAATTAAGAGCTTCTTGTTAGTATTACCTTGACACAAACTCTTTCTGATTGTCTCCGCCACATCTCCGAGATCTTTGAAGGATGGAGCGATTACCACAGTCTCATTACTGGATGCGATTGCTTCCAGATCCGCTCTATCGACGTACTTACTGACCCCCAGTGCGTAAACAATGACACCCTTGTCCTTCATTCCTTGGGAAGCTTGTCGCAGGGGGGTGAACTTTCCTTTGTTCCTTGTTTGTTTACCATCGGTAATTACCAGGGCAACCTGGGGTGAAAGTTATTCTAATTTAGCAACACCTGCTAATTTGAAAGATTGAAAGAGCAAAGAACTGAAATGATGCAACACAGTGCTTAGTAGTTAAATTGATTGCAAAAGAAAAAGATACTTAAGAAAACTGATTATTATTGATTACAAGTAATAACCAAAGCAACCTAAATTGAAATTGTAATTAATAAATCAGTTTACTTCAACAGTAAGAAAACAAAACAAATATATATGTCACCAGTGGTGTTGAAGAGTGGAAATACTTCTTGTACACTAGAACTTCAGGCGTGTTTATATATGCCTATATATAGCGAGTACGAGTGTCTGTACGGTAAGTTATGGACCGATTTTTTCCTTCCTTTTGTCATCTTCACCAAACAAGTTAAAATGCACATATATATATATAGCGAAATTATGTTATGAATTACGTAATATAATTATATTCAGATATTGGTCTCAGAAAATTCATTACAAACAATACCTCACACATTCTTTTTTAGTTTACACTAATTCTCGGAAACACCACGGGCTTTGGGACAAGCTGGTTTCGAGTACTCGATGTAGTTATTTACGAGTATTTATGCAATACAATTATCCA
>JANVCJ010094738.1:0-10116 GCA_026413505.1 Epizoanthus ramosus
AAGAGAAGAGAAGAGAAGAGAAGAGAAGAGAAGAGAAGAGAAGAGAAGAGAAGAGAAGAGAAGAGAAGAGAAGAGAACTTTATTCACGGTTGTTGAATTAAAAATAAAACTTTGTTGGATGGATGGACAGATGCATGGATGGACAGACAGACAGACAGACAGACAGATGGATAGAAATAAACTGTAAATCTGCAAACCATGTTGTTGATCAGGATACCCAAAGATATCCTATAAACAATTAGGTGGAACCACTCACTGTGTAAGCATAGTTACGGGAAAAGAGTTAGTGCTTATAAGGAATACAAAGTACAAATCCTGTTAAATAAAACGCACTTACTCTCTTATTCCGGTCAGTAGCTTGAAGAAGAGTTTTAGTGCAATTATGTCCATCCTGATTTGTTGATGCTAAGTGTTTCTGTAAAAACACAAAAAATGTCTATGTTGTCAATTCCAAATGGCTAATTCATTTCAAGAAGAATGTTAAACAATCAATGGCAAGAAATGAAACATGACCAGTTATGTTTTTCGCGGTCAGTGAGAGTGGCAGATTTCAGTAATCTGAAGTTTTCGGCACCAGCCCAGGGTGTGCTTTTGCTAACTGTCAGTTCCTTAAATAAGCACCTGCCCCTACAATATTTATTCTATATTTATTCTACAATATTTATTTGTAAGTATTTCCATTTCTAGGGGGACATTTATTTATTAGAGAGGTGTTTATTCCAATTCTACAAAGACTTCTAGTTAGAACACATTTTACTCATGTTATGAGGCCTTGGTGTAATTAATGTATTACGTCTTCATAATAAATAGTTACTGTTCCTTCATGTTAGGAGTTTGTTTGCTTTCTGAAAATGTCTTGGGGGTATTAATGTAGCAAGTTTGTACTTGTACTTCAATGACAACAGAACTGCACTAGGCTGTTTGTGCAGTCTTTTGGTCTTGGCCAGTGGTCATATTTTTCTCTTCAACTCGTACGTTCGTTTTTTTCCCTTGTTTTTAAAGTCTGCCTTCATTCTAGGATTGAACATGGCTTATCAGAGCTGGCGCTTAACTCCAGTTTCTGTAGCATGAAGCAATGAGAGTATTACTACTCCCCCCTGGATGGGATGCTAGTCCATCACAGGGTTACCCAGCCCCCATGCATTTTGTGAGGATTGCCCCCCAACAATTTGCCAGGTACCCATTTATACATCCGGGTGAAGAGAGGCACTGTAAAAGTATATATCTTGCCCAAGGACATTACGCAATGCCAGTTAGCCTTTTGGTCTCAAGTCCAAGGTGCTAACCACTGGGTCATCACCACGTCGATGAGGATTGGGGAGGAAACTTAGAGCTATTAATATTTGAAGTGGTTGTCTGTTACAATTTTCATATTTCTCATGGGGCTCGATCAGTTTTAAAATTGAGAGGATCACTAAAAGTAGCTATGTCACGGCTATTTCAAGGTATTTTTGCGATGTACGAAATTTTACACAAATCACAGGAAATCTAAAAATAACAGGTTACTGTGCTAGAAAAACACAAGAGAGATGATGATAAGTCATAAAGGAGCATGGATGGTTAAAATTGGAGAAGATTAAAACGGATTACAAACTCTCCATTTAATTTCGGTCCAGGCTAGACATTAAATACGTTAAATCCATTCGACGTCAAAATTGTGTAATTTGTTGTATTTAGACACTTTCGGTTTTTACACTATATAACCATTTACCCATTTCTTGTCATCTCGTTGATCTTACAACTTGTGTTTCATGACTATGAAGGCTTTGTTCCTGACATGACTTGAGAGCATGCGCATTACCGTGACATAGCCCCTTTATGAAAGGGGAATTTTAATCAATGGAGAGCAATTAATTGACGAAAATCACTTAGCTAGTCACAGAGGTCACCCAGTCAAAGGGGAATCACTTAATTAACTAAGGATGCTTAATGAAGAAGCATGTACGTTGTGCATTATTATAATTCACTAATGAAATATGGTGTTCTCTTTATTTAGTTATCATCCAAATTGTACTAATGATATCCTGATGTTGGCTGAAAAGGTACAATAATTCACCCTCACCTTCACAGCCTCATTGTCACAGAGCATCGTAGCTCCAGTATTGAACTGAAAAGCAACAACAGCAAAAATATGTGACGAGAAATATGTGTAATTAAGTTATGCCATTAATTCATCAAGACATTCTACAGTGTGCCCACTTAGATGTACTAATTAGCAGATCTCATTGTTATGCAATGCAGTTGATATGCAAGAGATTGTAACATATTAATTGATCCTACACTGATTCTGAGGCATTGTTTATAGTGAGTCGGGGCCTGGGAGTGCTCCAAAACGTTTGGGTGGGGGTCTGTCACTGGGACTTTGAAACCCTACCCTATACCAGACCATGTTAGCTGGATCTTGTAACCAGACTCAGCGAACATAAGTAATTGTAGCAGACAGGACGATTTAAAATTTATAGTTCCTTCCAAGTTGGTATATATAAGATCAGGTCCTACATTATATTAACAAGGTACATAAATGTCAATAAATATACAAGCTAGTACATACCACCACAACATTAACAAAGTCATTCTCTTGCAAGGTGTCCAAAAGTGACATTGCCGACAGTCTGGTGATGGCCAATTTGCTGCCCACTACACTTCCGCTTCTGTGAGTGAGACATTTCAGACAAGTGACAAATGCAATCTTTTTACTATAATTGAAGTTTTAAGGTAGTGGATGAGATGCAGAGACTCCTCTCCAAATAAAAGTACCAAAAGTGACAGTTTATTATAAACACAAGTATACACTGTAGCAAGCTAAGGTAGCAGAGCATTTACATTATAAAACCTGAACATTTACTAGCTGGGAATAACAATTATATTAATAATGCAATACAACATTTAAAAGCTATACAATCATGTAAACAACCTAGTTTCCATATAATCATTGAAGGGATTGATAGTTTAATTCACCTGGAATGCTGAAAATATATGTTCAGTGATCCTAGCAAATGTACAGTATGGAAAAGCTCTTCAGCAATCACAATGATCATGAACAATTCTAGTGATTCTGGTCATGAGATGGTCACTGACTGGTCATGAGATGGTCACTGACTGGTCATGAGATGGCCACTGTCTGGTCACGAGATGGTCCATGACTGGTCATGAGATAGTCACTGACTCGTCATGAGATCAGCCCAGCAATTGTAGCAATCAGATCACTTGGAACACTGAAGAAGTCCATCGCAAACCACCTGGCCCATTATCTACTATTTTACCTTATCGCAAAATGGATGTCAATTATAATCTAAGAAGGGCAAGTTTTTGTATACCCGAAGTGCTAGTTAATGGAGAACGTTTTAAGGCTAGTTTTGTAAATAGATTACTTTTTAACCATCTGTAGCTTTATATTACATACATAGTGAATAGATATTATTGTATGTAATAGCTGATATGTTTTTTAATTAACTAAATAAAGACATTATTAATAATTATTGTCATTATAATGTGCTATACACAATGGTTTCTCTATGATTGCTGGGATAAGTGTAATGTTTTACAGATAGAAAATACTCCCAAGAACAATTTACATTGACAAGTTTATGTTAATATATAATTAATAAATGTGTAGTCAAATTAAAGTACTCAGAGCTGCCATTTTGAAAACTCCTCTCCAATTATAATAAGTCCCAAGAAAAAGCATTTTGGATGAGACAAGCTCTGGGCATACAAATTAATGTATTATCAGACATTTACAGTATGCTTACGTGTCCCCAATTAGTAGGCCACTTGTGGCCAGATATAAGACTATAGAGACACTGAAATAAAGCTAATGTATGCATGTATAAAAATATCGAAACTGCACTTACAAGTCTAATATTATAACCATATCTTTTGGTGAACTTGAACCTTGTATATACCTGTGTAAAGGAAAGGAAAAATGTAGTTTTTGCTAGTCTCTATACAGTCATACAAATTACTTACATGCACATCATGTCTCCATGTTATTTGTATACAAATATTAAAGGAAGTACAACCCATAGGAATTTGACAGCTGATACCATCACCGTCGGAGTCAGTGCAAATGTTGGTGTTTAGCTTATTTTATCCCCCAGGTTATGAATATAATTTGTACATATGAAATGTTGTAGCTTACAAAGTCAGATCAATTTTGATGAGAATTCCAAGGTTGCTGAGGGTATAGATATATTAATGGTCCCTTTGCACATGTCTGTGCATATTGCCAATTTCAACTGGAATGACATAATATTATCATAGTATCTTGCTTCCCAATGTACATATTGTCTGTATACACATCATTATAACCCTGACGATGAGTGCTCACAAGAACAATTATATACAGGAAAGTCCTAAAAGTGATGACCCCTCCCCCCTCCCCTTCCGCTTGCACCTGAAAGTAACGTAAATCATTTTTCAGATTTAAGTCACTTACCTAGTGATTTGTCAATGGATTTCACTATGGACTCTCCCACTGACAGTAATGACCCCCCCCACCCCACACACACACACCCCAGATACACAGAGATACACACACACACACACACACACAAAATTACAGTACGGTAGCAACCACCAATGGCAACATATTCAGTTTTAACGCCTAAATAAACAGGAAATAATCATTATAATTAAAGCACCTACCAGCCTCTTCTTCGGTTATCAAACATTCTGTCAGACATCCACTTGTGACCTTGGTTTAGAGATTGACAGAGCAGGCACACAGTTAGACAGAAACTCATTACAAACTCCACAGTCTATAATACAGATAATCATTAATTATAATAATTAAAGTAAATTCTGGCAATATAATTTATTAACATACATGTACGAGAAACGTAAAGTCAGCTTATTATCAGAGCCAGTGTTTAACTCTGCAGGTTTCTGTAGCATGAAGTAACTGAGAGTATTACTACTCCCCCTGGATGGGATGCTATTCGTTTCTGTAGCATGAAGTGACTGAGAGTATAAATAGATAAACTATTTTGTGGCAATTTTTGAGACAAAGAGTTATTTTTTATGCTCTGTGGTCCCTAAGGACATTAATATACCATACAAGTGGCAATGTCCAGGATTGAACTGTCAACCTTTTGGTCTTGAGTCTGACATACTGTTTAACCACTTACAGTGTATAACACCTGAACACATGTTCCACATTTTATATGACAATAAGTGATAATAATAGTCTCAACAGTTATACCCCTGTCGCTATTTAAAGTATATGATAATATTAGCCCCTATGGTTATTCCAGGTAATTAGTACCTAATAACTTTCTTTTCAATTATTTTATATATATTTTACAAGTATATTCATATTTGTAAATTAAGGTACAAATAAAAAAATTGTTGTTTTTTTTAAACACACACATGTACACATACATGTACAAAATCATTCTTAATGTATAAATTTCACAAACACACACGCACACAAACATGCACATGCACATGCACATGCATAGAGCCATACCTGGATAGAATCTGTACACCCCTTTGCTGGTTCCAAAGTACTGCCAAATCAGATTATCACTCTGGTCATTATTGTGACGGAACTGTGAGTTAAGGTCCTTTGTCCACCGGATAATATTAAGAATTGTTGCATCTGCAAAATTAAAATTTTATATTTTAAAACTTCGACTTTATAGTTATAAATAAATTATGCCAAATTAATTATAAGTCATTTAATGAATATTCCATTAAGGAAATCAAATTACTAAGTCTTGTTTGAAATGTATATTTAATATATTATTATTTAATTATATAAAAAGTGAAAATGATGTATAATGGCTTCACAAAATGGTGGTAGAAACAATTAGTAAGACTCATTTGATGTAAAATAGGTTCTCTAGGCATTGCACCTAGGCACCAAGTCTTGACCCTGGGGGGTATGGTGAGTACTCTAACTCCCCTCTCACCCCCCCCCCCTCCTCGCCCAGGCTCTGGGCATACATGTAGCTTAACTTTTGTTGTGTCCACACCTGATGCCCTGGTATATTGCCTGGTCCCAGCATGTGGTGGGCACCATAATCTGTGAACATAACATTTTATAATGTTCAGCTTTTTTTGCCTGAACAAAATAGCATGGACACCATTCTGAAAACAATTTTCACAAATACCCAAGGTATTTTATCCATAAACCCCTGCTTTGATTTTCATATTTTTTTGTTCACTTTCCATTTGCATTTCATGGTTTCTCATTTGAACACAAGTAAGTCAGATGAGAGGTGCTAGCTTCCTCGTGTATGGAACACAGATGATGTCACTATTGTCTTATAATTAGGTGTTAGTTATGGTTGGGTGACTCTATATTTCTCTCTTATTCTTTGAGTACGACATCATCTGTGTTCAGCTCTGTTCCATACATGAGAAAACAACCCAGATGAGTGAGCCACAGTGTCATGCCAATTTCTGGATTCTGTATATGTATCAGGGCACCAAGTGTGATGTACCTTAAATTGTATTTACTGCTGGGATTTCGACATTGCTCATTGTGATAAACAGAACATTTTGTCCTGCTTATGACAATATTATATTTCCTAAAACCACTTAATGCATCAACAATATGTAAGACCAGTTTGCACTGTGTTTCCAATGAAGTTAGGATCCTCTAAGACAGTATATAAATATTGGTGTTCAGCAGGACAAATTCATGATTTAATCCTTTCAGCAAAAGACAATGATCAATATTTATTTTCTCCTTACAATATGAATACAATGTCAGCAGTTTGGTAATAAAAATAAAGGAACTGATCATTCAACAGTAGGTTTTCAAGATGAATTGCTAAATTCTCCCAAAACAACTGTATAGTTCAGTGAAGAGAATTTAGGATTCCGAAATAAATGCATGATTTTTCATCTCAGGGACCTTGTAATTATTCTTAAAATGAAAGAAATAATTTTTGGACAAAGTTCAGAGCAAAACAGTACAAATATGTAGAGATTTATGACTGCTGCAGTGTAGTAATGAGGGTCCAACATAGGTTTGGCGGGATGCGGGATGTTTAGGGCTCGACGGGAAATGGGAAGTTGGTTGGAAATTCAAATGCTGCTTCATTCATATAACCTTCGGCATAGATTTTTATTGCAACATGCAATATTAGATGCATTTCTAGCGATTCTAGAAGCCCAAATTTCCAAAGTTTTTTGGGGGAGCATGCCCCAGGTCCCCCTAGAAATCTGTCCTCTCTCTCTCGTCCATTATGAAGAAAGCCAACAAATCAATTTACTAGGTTTTTATGAAAGCATATTAGAAAGCCACATGTCATACTTTATCTTGGAAGAAAGGTATCTAGTCATACTGAAAATACTTTTAAACAACGCGGGATTGGGATGACGCGTCTAAAATAAGCGAGATGGCAGGATGGAGAAAAAAATGGGGGCGGGATGCGGGATTGAAGAGACCTATGTTGGACCATCATAGTAAATTCCAGACCTGAGTTCATTACAAAAGTTTGTTTTAAATTATGTCTTGAACGAAAATCCCCAACACTTCGTGTCAATTTGTGTCCAGAGAAATGGTTAACAGACTCAGAAATAACTTACTTCCATCATACACATCAGTTGGGACATGGATAACGCTGTTGTTGAAGTTGATTGCAATTTGTTCCGAAAATGTTGGGTAAATTGACGTTGACAAATTCCCAGTGCCCACAAGATCCTTGCTGTCATAGAAGGAAACCTGGATCCAACAGTAGTGTTATTAGTAGTCAGTGGTATGACAGTAGTATTAAGCCACCATATATACATGTTGATGAAACAAATGCCTTGTGTAAAATTGGCTGTTATACAGGCCCATAGCTGGGTACACTGTCTTCAGAGGGGTTGAAGTTTCTACAGACTCCAAACTATATTAAGAGTACGCCTCCATAACTGTAGCTCCATTGGGGTTTGTTCAAATTCTTCAATCCCCCCATCCCCCAAAGGCTTGATACAATAAGATAAAATGAGTCCTTTGCACACTTAATCATGTCAAAAGTGTCTTAAAGTGCAGGAAATTTCATTCTAAAACTGGCCACATTTTAATTAGTATGTTTATTTGTTATTTGAATATAAGTCAAATTATGGTCGCTTTTTTTATTTTATTTTGGGGGAGGTAATTGTCTTAGTATATATATATTATACCAATGAAACTAAGTTTTAAAATTGTAACAGCAGAGATTGGTTGAATTTGCATGGGGTGATGCATGAAACCAGACACCAAAACTGCAGTTATAAGTAGATTTTGAGTCAATTCTCAGCAAGATAACCCTTTAATGAATTACAAACAAAATATAAATAATTGTACTTGTTATATAGGAACCTTATTAGCAGATCTAACACATGCTCTCATTGGTCAATTCAAAGTCACGAGACAGTCGTCAAATCAAATGTCCCCCTCTCTCAGCAGGTAACAAGCACTTGTCACCCGCTAATGCACATGATCACCGCATGGTAAAATAGATTAAACATTTTCATTGGTTAATGGCAGATGGTGGTGTGATGTTTCGCGCCAGTAGCTTTTTGGCAGGAATTGGAGAGGAAGGTGTGGCGGACGTCGATGAATGAACCCCTATATAACAAACCACTTAATGACTGGCCCCTTGGGAACCAGATGAGTGAGTTTTGTTTCCCCTCGATTCTGCATGTTCCCTTCGATTCCGTCTCGGGGAAAATTGAGAATCTCGGGGGAACAAAACTCACTGTTTCCCTCGGGGCCAGTCATTAAGTGGTTATTATCACCCAGCTTGATAAACCCAATGGTTATTCAGGGTGACAATTACTTTATTTCTGTCTATTAATTTCATCATTATAGTAATGTAATTGTATAACTAATAGGTATAAATAAATGTTGTTGTTGTCGTTGTTGTTGTTGTTGTTGTTGTACAACAATATATTTTTTGATGAATTAATAGTAGCTTTTTTCCAGTGATTGGTCTAAATTGTACATAGCTATAGAACACAAGGGAAAATGTGTGTGCAAGAATACACACACTCATATATACACACACCAGGGGTGGATCCAAAAATTTTGGAAAGGGGGGGCATACCCCAAAATTGTAAAAAGGGGGGCCCAAAAAGGGTATCTGCATTTTTTTTCAGTGTTTTTCTTATCAAATGTTTGCAAAATTACCGATGAAAGAGGGGTGTGCATGCACATACACACATAGACATGTACATACACACAAATCCATCTCCTACCAACCTTTTCTTTTGTAAGTGAGTCATCAGAGCTGTAGTTTGTGTTTAGTGCCTCGGCTCTCTTTGATAAAAGCTGGAAAAGAAAAGATGAAATAAGTTACACTTTTAACCATGATTTATGGCTGATAGTTTCTACTGCTAAGTATTATTGTTGTGTGCAAGTTACTAAGTGCTATAGGTGAGGCCTTCAAAGGGGTTCATGCGACATCGCTAATTCAAAAACAGGCGACAAACAACTTGGTAATCAACGACAAGTGACAGGAGTATACTGAGAACAATTGATAAAACTGACAGTGACATTCTCTTTCATTTTCCTTATTTTTGAGGCGACATTAACATTAGTTACAAAGCGACAAGCGACAGCAGCACCCCCCCCCCTCCCCCCTTGGAAGGCCTCATAGACTAGATCAGGCAATTCTATGTAATTAATTATAAATGTGATAATATTATACAATTGAATAGAGGTGATAGTGATGGATGGGATGGTATGGGGGTGGGTTGACATTTTCTGAAAGCTAAGCATGGAAGGTTAAGGGGGTGAAAATAAGTTAGGTGAAAACTATAGTACAATTAACAAAAACACAATGGAAGTACAACGGAAGCCAATAGAGGCATTATATGATGGTTGTATCCTGCAATGACTATACTATAAACCACCACAGTTGATAATTTACATGAAACGCTGGTCAGCATCTAGCTGAATCCTAAATATGAATTTCGAAGAATCTTCATCATAAATACCGGTAAATCGGGTCAGGATTTGAGGGGTTGAGCACCCCAGGCAAAAAAAGCTCATTCCCAAGTAAAATCCCTGAATGATATGCAACAAATTTGCTGCAATTGATCAGTGCAATATCAAATATGTAGCTAGATCTGTATTATCACCTAAACAATAGTTTATATAATAGTTATAGCATTTCCATCCCCACCGCCCCCTCC
>JANVCJ010094748.1:0-10115 GCA_026413505.1 Epizoanthus ramosus
GCGACGGGCTGCCCGCATCATAGCGAGAACACAAAGGAGTGAGGAAGCCTTGGTTACACTGGGATATAGAACATTGATTGAGTGATAGGCGGGAACAGCATGCGCTGAAGACAGTCAAGCGGTGTGTCAATGGACATGTGCCACAATTTTTCAAAAACTATTTCGTTTTTAACAAAGATGTTGTGTGCCGATCTACCAGGCAAAGTAATCACCTCCGTCTGCCTGGTGCGCGACTGGAACCAACAATGAAAGCTATTTTTATCATGGTTGTGTGATATACAACAAACATTTATAGTATCTCATGTATTTCATTGATTCTATGTCCATTCATCACTAGCTTTTGTAAATAGACCCTTTTTAACTTATACTTGTAATTTTAATAACTTAGGTATATTTAGGGCCCCCATTGATAGCAGTTTTCTTGTAAGCTGAAGGGGCCACTTATGTCCAGAAATGAACGCACTTTAGGATTTTACAGATTCTGTAAGTTACGGATTTTACGGATTTTTTGTACAAGACCCCTGTTACGGATTTTACAGATTCCGTGAGTTATTTATGGATTTTACAGATAAAGATGATTAGAAAAAAATCTGCAAAATCCGTAGAATCCGTAAAATCCCTAAAATCCGTAACAGGGGTCTTGTAAAGATCATTAGATAAAGATGATTAGAATAAAATCTGTAAAATCTGTAAAATCAGTGGACATATCTCGAAGGGGCAGCCCTGATTAAATAAAGGTTCATTCATTCATTGTAGTTATAACTAAATTACAGGCAGGTTCAAGGAAAATGCAATGTAATGTAATGTAATTTGTAGTGTATTGTAATGTAATGTAATGTAGTGTAATGTATTGTAATGTAATATAATTTAGTATAATATGATATGATATGATATGATATGATATATGTTTTTTTACCATGTTTTACATGAATTGTAAAAGTGGAAATGCAGGAAAAAATACAAGAATGTTGGCATTTAGCTAACTGGGTAGAAAAATTGTTTAATTAATTAGTAAACGGATGTATGCAAATGAATAAGGTATCGGGATGAAGGCAAGTGAAGCATACAAGGGAAAAATATTCAAGAAAAAATATGATTTAATGACAATGTAAGCTAGGTATTATAAATCTATATAAGCTTATATAATTATGTAGTAGATCAGTTAGAAGTGATTTCGCACTTTAGTGAAACCTTCCTTCGCCACACCATCTGTATTCAGGAACGTTAAGCCGTTGGTCTAGTCTCCTGAAACACTATCTGCCTAGGAAACTTAAAATGACCCACACACTTCTCAAAAGTGTAGGACAGTGATTATGACAATAGAGTTAATTATGGACTTGTGTGGCAAGGATTTTGAGAAGAGCGTTATTTAATAATTAAATATTACTTGTCAATTCCTTCTAACAATTCTCCTCTAATGTAAGCTGATAGTATGAGCAAAATCATTTATTAAAGGTTTAAGCTATAGTCCACGAGTTTTCCTTTGGGTCCCGTCATCTTAGTTTATATATATGTAATTTTACATTTAATTGCGAATTATCATTAGATTATAGATAACATTTTAGAATAATTACATGCCATGTTATTGTTATGCTATCATTTTTATGGATATTGTGCATTATAAATTCATATTTTATTATTATAAACAAAAAAAGTGTTTTCCTTTCCAGGCGGAAACTTTCCCGTGTGCAGTGGGCAGCACTCGCGATTCTCTTCCTGTCAATTGTTGCGCTGTCCAATCAACACCACGACATGAACAGCCACCATCACCACCGCGTCATCGACCATGTACCCCAGCCGCATACACAGAACCCTTCCATGGAGGAGAGTTGCCAGAGATTTGCTACCGACTACTGGAACATCAGTAGGTCTGATGTTGAAGCTGAACAGGATAAAAAGACGTACTTGGGTATTACGATGAACACGGGTTGCTTTTTGGCTTTGCTTCAGTGTATTTTGTCATCGTCAGCCAACATTTACAATGAGAAGATTTTCAAAGAGGACGCGGGATTAGAGGAGAGTATCTATGTACAGAACACTAAACTTTATATGTTTGGAATCTTTTTCAACGCTGTGACCGTTTTCGCACATTCTGATTTCCGTTCACATGTTTTGCGATGTGGCTTCTTCTATGGCTATAACATCCATGCGAGCCTGCTGATTGTTTGTACAGCCGCTTTTGGGCTCACTGTTGCCCTGATCCTGAAGTTTCGTGACAACATGTTCCAAGTGATGTCATCTCAGCTGGCAAATGTTGTTGTCATTACGTCATCAGTGTTGTTGTTTGATTTCAGTCCTACGTTGGAGTTCTTCCTCGTGGCGCCCATCGTGCTGCTGGCCATCTTTGTGTACTTTAGTACTAAACGAAAGGAAGGCGAGAACGGACTTGGGGAAGTGACACATGAATATTCAGTACTCTCCACACACAACTCCTCTCATTCGCACTGCACTTAATATTTACCAACTTGGTCTAGAAATTTATAGTATAGTTCTTTATATTGTTTTCCTGTATCAGAGAGTATCTGAAGTCTTGAGAGAAGTTGTTTGTAATTTAATTTGTTGTAACTTTCACAAGCCGCTTCTGTCCGCCCAGCAGAGGGAGGCAGCAACAATGCCAGGAAGTGGTAATGGTAATTAGAGATTTTATTTGGAATGCGATCCATAAGATATATTTATTATTACTTATTGTATCGGTTTGAGCGTTCGTGTCCTTCTGTTTGTCCGGACCCACTCTTTGCCCGCATGGGGTTATGGGTATTCGGCATCGCGTCGCTATGGGTACCTTGACGTCACTCGAAATGTTTACCACGTACACGTACACAAGGCGAGCTGACATGAGGAGCGCGGATACGGCGATAGTTTTAGGCGTTTTGTTGATAATATAAACATAGCCAGCCTTCAGGTGAAAAGCTCGCTGCAAACGTGTTCTGGCGGCTATCGACTGTGACATATCAATTAGCACCTACTGTATTCCTTGTGGTCTACGTGCTATCTTGCTTGTTTCGTCTAAAATTCAGCCTTCAGGTGAAAAACTCAGCACTTCACTGACCATAGGTAACTGCTAGTTATTAATATATAATATAATGTAACAGTAATGGTAACGGTAACGGTAATGCTAATGCTAATGGAAATGCATGGTAATGGTAATATTTATTCAGATACGAATTACAAGTTTTAATTACAGTTGTACATACTTATAAAATTACAATATTTTACTACTAAAATTCTATTGGCTAAAAATTAAAATGGGTGAGAAATAAAACTACATAAAGGGAAAATGCTCCGTTGAATGTAGAAGGGAAGTCAAAAATTAGATTTCAAATTAGACTAAAAGTACGTTTCCTTTATGAATAAAACGTTTAAGAACTTTTCCCAAAGTTCCAGGCCAGGCCAGTGACACATTCAGTTGTCACTCAATCTGTGGAGGGAACATCTATCACAACTTCACAACACGTGTTGCCCTGCTTGAGTGCGCCCCAACATATTCTATCACGCGCAATTCGAACCACATTCGTAGCAATCCCTCAAGTACACCAACAACAACACACCTTGGAAATCATTACTAAGATATTAGCTTCCATCTGTTCACCTTTCTCTCGCTTATTTACATTTTAGCATAAGAAATTTAGTATTTTAACACGAGAGAGTCACGCGCTTGCTTGTCCACTGCCTATGCAATTTTAATTTCAGATTTCGATTTGCAAGGCGAGAAGGGAGAGGAGCTAAAGTGATTTGCTCTTCCTCTCCATCGCTTCTGCGTCGTTCCATATGTTGCCTTCAGGGTCTCTTAATGAAACATCTTTGGCCGATACTGCGGGGGGGGGGGGACTTCAGTTCTTTTTGCTTCTTGTTGCGTACACTTTGGGAGGGAGGATGCACAAGAGGGCGATCTTCGTCCAAATATCAGGAGAGGAGCGTATGGCGAGAACATGCATCCCCATATCAGGCGAGAGTGTAAGTTGAAGGTGTAAATTGCCAAGAGAGGGGTCTACACCTGAAGATCGGGGGAGGTGTCTACGGGGACGATCTGCACCCCAAGACCAGGGGAGCTGTCTACGGGGACGATCTGCACTCTAAGATCAGAGGAGGTATCTACGGGGACGATCTGCACCCCAAGATCAGAGGAGGTGTCTACGGGGACAATCTGCACCCCAAGATCAGAGGAGGTGATTACGAGGACGATCTGCACTCCAAGATCAGGGGAGATGTCTACGGTGACGATCTGCATCCCAAGACCAGGGGAGGTGTCTACGGGGACGATCTGCACTCCAAGACCAGGGGAGGTGTCTACGGGGACGATCTGCACCCTATAAAGATCGGAGGATTCAATCGGGGATTATATTTAAGCCAAGAACAGACCGATACTATTACATGCATCAACAAATGATTCAATTCATGGATCAGTTTGAAAGTTACCGGATACAATCCTTCAAGTTTACGAATTATTCTACTTATTTAATCAAAGGGCACATGGGCATGGTTGATATGAAAAATAACTTAACTGTTACACCGACAGCAGAACATTCGAATAACAGTTTTAAGTTTAAAGTTAAATCGTTTCAAACAATATATTTATAAAGCGCTGATGATGACGCAATGTTTTCTTGGACACGAAATTAGCTAGATCATCAAATTAATCGAGAGTTAGTCACGTAATAATTTAGCTCACGATTTATTTGATGATAGTTAAGAGGAGTAGTGTGGTCTGATAGGTGACAGTTTAAACGTGTGTCTTTCGGGCTTCGAACACGACTGACACTGGTATCTCTGTCATGTTCCACGTGATATCCTTTCGCCACCAGCACAATATCTTTTTAAATGCGCTTCGGAATTGAGCAAACCTGATCGCATAAATCCACGGATTAACTGATGAGTTGAAAATACACACCAAGAAGACCCACACCCACGGTCCCCTGAGGCGAATTTTGGCACAGAAGTCCACGTGGTTGTACACAACTTCCAGAGTTCCTACCATTAATGCTGGTGTCCAGCTCAAAGCAAAGAGGCCTATGACGACAGCGACCGTAATGGTAGCTTTCTTGTTTCTCTTAGAGGTAGCGGTTCCTTGATAAGTGGCAATGTCGCAGGCGATCTGTCGAGCTTGGTCCCTGGCGATTTTGAAGATATGATAGTAGCAGTAGCCGATAACGGAGAAGGGAATGAAGACTACCACGCCACCTGCTATTAGCCACACGTTCGGAAGTAACAAGGGGTCTTGGAAGAAAAGCCGGCAACAACCAAAGGCAACTGCGAACATCCATAGCGATAAAATTGCCACGAAGCATCGTCGTTTGGTCATAAACTCTGCATATCTGAAGGGTGACTGGATTGCCATGAAGCGATCAACGCTCACAGCACACAGGCTGTAGGTTGACGTGCCGAGTGTCAAAATCGTGAACAGTTCGACGCACTGACCCCAATCACTTCTGTCTTCTGGCCAGACTTTTAGAATAAGTCTTGCAATCCATAGGGGGCCCATAATTAACCCTACACACATATCGCCCAGAGCCAAGGAAGCCAGAAAGTAGTTTGTTGGCTTGTGTAGCTGTGGGTATCGGTAAATGGCAAGCAACACCAGTGCATTACCTGTTACAGCGGTCAAAGAGAAACCAACGCAAAGAGTTATTTGTATGTATATAATGTCGTCTGGCGGATCCCTGTCACATTTCCTGATTAGTTCTGCTAGGAGTGTGGAGTTCCTCGTCATTTTTAGATTTCCTTTTGGCGCTGCCCGTTTGTTGTCATTTCTGCAATGAAAATAACGACGAGACAGTTTGGTTGTTTATCGTCAAGAAATGGCAATAGCAGTAAATATAGCATCTAATACTTATTTCAACGTATATTAGAATCTAGATATTCAATATTCAACGAAGTTGCTCGGTAATGGCAAAAATTCAGTTGTCAGGCCGCGCGGGAGACGGAAACCCGGGGACGGAAACTGCTCACTGCATACGGCAGTAAATACGTCTGACACTAAATCCAAACCGTCAAATTTCAAGACGATTTTGTACCTTCTCATTCACAGTTACAACGTAAATAGACTTTTTATAAATGTTTTTGCAGTAAAGTTTCTGCTAGCGTCGATCAAAATCAGTACAGAAAATCAAGTACCGCGTAACAGCATGGTGATGGAGCGCGAGTCGGGTGGCAATTGCTTGTGAAAATAGATTGTTAGATAATCAAAGGTAATGTTCTTTAATTTAACTGGAGCTACTAAATGCATCAATCACGTTGAAATATATTTTTAAAAAAACATTACGGTTTGTTCAACTTTGTGTAGATATGGTTTTCGATGCTGTTACCGACCTTAAAGCCAGATACGGCAACAAGTGATATAGTTTTTGCAATATATAAATGTTGGATTCATCTCTGCATGTTATCGGCTTGATTTCATGCGACTACGAAAGTAGATTCAAATACTTAATCCAGGGGGTAAGCACAATACAACAACATGATGGATTGGAGCCTTTATGTACTGTAGTAGCTGGACCACTGCCAGAACCAGAGGTGTTGATGTTTATAGCAAAAGTCATTTCGCATCTTACATATTTAATTTTTTGGCGCTTAGAAAAGTTCCCTTGTTTTCGCCGGAATATAAATTCGTACGTTTTGAAGGGTTGGACGAGGATCGCTTTTATTTGAAAACTGACACAATTATATTTTCAGTATTACATTTTGAGGGAAGTATTCTCTCCATATCAGTAAAAATTATGTCACTGGGTATTCAACTAAGAAATTCCATTCTAGAAAGTCAAATCGTTTTCAAAAAGTTGTTTTTATAAAATCGACATCGTCTCCAAGTGCACGGTACATGAAAGCGAAAAACACATAAAAATGCGTTTTCACAAAATATTTCGTTTTATACGAAGATGACAACTATATCGAATCACCTGCTGATTTGAGTTTTGTTGACTTGAATATCAAAGAAACATTAAAAAAATCTCCCGTTCATACTTATCTGGCCACATTGGAGCTCTTAGCTTAATTGAAATGATTGATAGAGAAGAGAGGCGAAAGCAAGCAAGCAAAGTGAAGCTAATGAATGCTACTTGGTGCTGCCCCAGGCCAGCCTCTGGTTCAGTATGCTTGTACGAATGGACGTATGCATTATTCTATCGATGACTTTCACACATCTCACAGTTTACAAGAACAATATCGCTAACCTCTGCAATCGTCAAATTACCAGGAGCGGCCACTCTCTGTGTCGGAGATTTGATTTCAAATTTTCTGACGGAGCTTGTTACCTTTATAGTTAAGGTAGTGCTGAATTCTGTTAAAGAGCGAGCCGTGCGTCATGTGATCGAGTTTGCAACATTAGTCATAACAAATGCATATTTAGACTAAGCACAGTATTGGCATATTTTAGGCCGGGGGCGATACTTTGTTCAGGTTGACATTTCAAAGGCAGCTGTCAGCATAATTACTACAAATATGCTTTAGGACGAGATAATATTGCAAATTGAGATTATGTTGAGGCCACAAACTTTAATAAACTACTCTTCTGACAGTGCTTCGCGTTTATATCAATAAAATGTTGAAATACTGAAATTCTAAACTGCTGTGATTACGAATGTCCTCTAGAAAAGGCAGCGGGAAGTGGCACTAGTTAAAATATGTAAGATTAAACTCGTCAGTTCTAATGCTTATTCTGTCCATGTTGTAGTTTTGGCCTTTAAACTAAGAATCTGCTATGATTATACCGCTGAACTATATTTGACACAGCTCCGCTATTTAATAGCGGCAGAGTATATTACTAACCTTGAAGACTTTCATCCCGCTTTGACAAGGGACCACGCAGGAAAGATCGGTATATTTGCCCTGCATGAAAATAAAGCAATAACAAGTCAGGTGGAGCAATTTCTTCGCTAGTGCTAAAACTTTGTCAGGTATACTACAAAAAGTTTATTTTATACAGATTAATTTACAGCGACACCTTTCTCTTGAAATAGCCAATAACTGAGATAGTTTAACCCTGTTGTTTTAATTAGAGGTGAACCAATCCATTTAGTTTTGAACACAGAACCACCGACCGGAGGTAAACATCAATAAGGTCTTGCAAGAAAAGTGTCGGTGTGTGTGTGTTCACTTGCACCTGGCTTTAGGTCGTGTGCATTAGGCCATGTGTATACGGGCCAGCGCCTCCTCGACAAAACGACGTAGCCGCCAAACGAATTCATCAGTATGGTTTGCAATTATGTTAAATAAAGGTAACACTATAATAGAGTGTTTCACTTAACCCGTGATTTAATATTCTCTACTGAAATCTTTTGTTTTCTTTTGTTCGTTTTAGTCTACTATACGCTGACGGTTAGGGATTGTTTCATAGGATAAGTGAAACCACTACATAGAAAACGTCACATTAAGAGTAGACCTGTTATGAAGCATGTTTACCGAATGCGCGGGAGCGATTAGAGTCGTTAAATAAAACACGCTTTTTTCAAAAAAACAACTTTATAAGAACAACGAGGCTCAGATCGTCCAAAATTTAAGAACAATCTGGGAAGACTCGGAGCGATATCAAGACTCGGCTGAGCAAATGTCAATAACAATGTTTCAAGACCAAATACTGATGTATTGGGATTCGTTACTTTTAAAACCCGAGTCAGTAGTAAAAGTCATAAAGCACCAAAGCTTCAGTGTTTTCGCAACATTTAGACGGATATTTGCATACATAAATGATCCGGCCCCAGGAGCGACGTTGTGTTCATTTCTGTTTTATTTTTTCAAACTACAGTAATCCTATTAATTATAGAAATAAGAAAAATTTGAGGCTGTAATTGCCAAATTATTAAGAACAATGAGACTCCGCCAAAATATCTGGTTCTTATAAAAAATAAAGCGTGGACACCCGGAAACTATAAGGCTAAACGATTCGTGCACTCTCGATCGGATTGAAAACGGTCCAAAACCTGCCTTGAAGGAACACGCACGTTGATGTCTAAAGTGCAAAAGGGCATCACACTAGAAGATAAATAAAATCTACATCTCTTCGCCTTTCCATATCTTCGAGGTATATATAGCCGTTGGCAGGTTTTATGTATAATTTCTATCGTAAAACATTTGTATTAAAATATTGTTATTTACCCGAATGCTATTACATAATACCTCGGTCAAAGTTTCAAACGTTATAAAAACACGCGTTCTTTTTTAAGAACCAGATGTTTTGGCCCAGGCTCATTGTTCCATCTTAATAATTTGGCCATTTCATCCTCAAATTGTTCTTAAATTGTTCTTATTTCTATAATTAATAAGATTGTTGTAGTTTGGGGGAAAAAACTGAAATGAACACAACATCGCTCCTAGCGATCCGTTTTGTATGGTTAACATTTATGTATGAAAATAAATGTTGCCAATCAAAATGAAACCTTTTTTTTGTTACTGACTCGCATTAAGTAACGAATCTTGAAAGTGATTGTTATGGCTCCGAGTCTTGTTATGGCTCCGAGTCTTCCCAGCCTCAGATTGTTCTTAAATTGTTCCGGCTTAACTTGATTTTGGCCGATCTGAGTCTCATTGTTCTTATAAAGCTGTTCTTAAAAAAAGCGTGTTATTGGAAGTTACCAGACACAATGAGAATGTGTGCAGTGACAAGCCAGCTGATTGAAAAATTAAGCTCTTCAGTTTGAGTACTTGAAATCTATTTTGCTTTTTGGCGTCACCAGCGAAATCAGACTATTATGCTTCAAATTAGTATAAACTTTAAAGTAATATATATATATATTGTTGATAGATTTTAAAAACAAACGACTTCGTTCAACTTGAACATCTTTATTCTAAATTATGCTCCACTGCAGCTCCGCTATTATGCCTGTAATTTTGCCGGAAAATGTCTCCCCTCCCCTTCCGTCTCCCACTATATACCGATTTAATGCATGCACGTTTAACGTCGAATTAACTCGGAGCGAACCGTATCTGACTTCAATGTCCAGCATCTATGTAGGATCGGCTTACAGCTGTGCGTGCGTGCGTGCGCGTGTGCGTGCCTGTGTGTGTGTGTGTGTGTGTGTGTGTGTGTGTGTGTGTGTGTGTGTGTGTGTGTGTGTGTGTGTGTGTGTGACAAAGGACCCATAATATAGAGAAACATCTCAGTAGAGAGATTGTGACAGACCACTAAC
>JANVCJ010094759.1:0-10113 GCA_026413505.1 Epizoanthus ramosus
AATTTTTTTAAATGCGCATTTTAAGAAATAAAGTATTATTATTATTATTATTATTATATTTTATAAAAGCAATATAAAACGGGAGCTTGTGTCTATAGACCGTGATATAAACACTCCGAAAGTTGTAGAGCACTCGAGAAGCAAGAGAAACACTCGGCTTCGCCTCGTTTACCTCTTAAACTTCTCTCGTACTCTACAACTTCCTGCGTGTTTATATCACAGTTTATAGACACTCAGAGTCGTTCTATATTGCTTAAATAACAATGATCTTTATATTTTAACACCACACAAAAGCGAATAATGGAATGTAAAAAGTATATTTATTTTCCTAACTAAAATGTTATCTTATATCTTCTTATATTTTTCTAAACAGGATTGTGTTACGCCCATCCATGTCAGCCGTCCTGAACCAGGTATATATATTATACGTTGCATTGATTCCCGATACCTTTATCAGTTGAGGAAGATGGAAAATCCTCTAGTTATCGGGAATTGAGTTATAGGTTTTATATAGTTTTTGCTATATCGCAAACCAGTCGATTATTTTGCAAACATGTCATAAGCAGGAGAAAAGCCATATGACAACAATTTTAATAACCTCGTTTTGGTTGGTTTGTGTACGGAAGAATATTTTGCCCTCAGGTAAAATCGTCTCCCGTACAGACCTCCCACTCCGGTATTAAGATGATTCTATAAACTTAACTGACGTAAAAGGTCGTGTGTTAATTAGATGAGGAAGAAACATGCAGAAGAGTCGGACAACGTCTCTTTATTCCGACAGGTTGCTTCAGATGCAACATAACTAATAACAGATCAGACAAACACGACCCGTCGTTCTCCAGTAAGCTGTGGTCGACGCGGTTGTGTGTAATTCTTTGTTATTATTTAGTTTAGGTTTGGACGTCCGATAATATTGAAATTGTGTCTTACGGTGTTATTCTCTAAACACAGGGAAATGGTATAGGTACAACATATGGCTTTTCAGGGTTTGAATCTAACTCAAGATACATATATTAAAACGTAATAAGCAAAACAATACGTTGTAATGTAACAATAGACAATGTTAGCTTCAGAAACATATTCAACAGTTCACAGCTAATCCTCCAAAAGAAACATTTTTATGGCCTCGAGCTATAACCTACTAATGTTATATCTATCTCAAGTTATTACTTTTTTTTATATATTTACATTTCAACTATTCTAAGAGAAGAACAAAGACAAGTCAATGATACATTTCCATAGAAATTCATTTCAGTGTTGAAACACAGCTTAAAATATTGTTTCCATTGCCACACTTTTCAAACTTTGCCGTATATCCGCTTGTGGAAACATTTTGCTTGAACCTTCAACAAAAACGTAGTAGTGTGGTTGAATTGGGGGGGGGGGTATCACAATTCGAATTTTATTAATAATACTTTGAAATGATCACACAATGCTAGTTAACTTTCAAGAATATAAATGTGGTTACAACAAGCAACTTTGAAAGTGCATATTTCTCTGATATCATGTTGCTGGTCTGTGTCTATTAAATTGAAATTCTAATATTTTATATCTACGAATAAACCGCTAGAATTCAATCAGCTTTATAAGTGAAGTACCTCGCTATATATTGAAATATATCACCAATTACAAGCATTTACTTGTAATGTCCAATTGAGGGGTTATTATATTGTTGGAGTCGATAACAAATAATCCCAGTGAGGGAGGATACAATTGCTTCTGAGTTGACCTAGTTGTCGACGAATTGACAGTCCTATTCTAAATTCAAGAAATGTTCACGTATATTTCCTTGCCAAATTAAGTATCTTTCGCCTTGTCCAACGCCTGGCAGCATTCACACATGAAATTGATGGCTTTTCCTGGTTCAATTATACGCCTATTTGATGTTTGGTTATTTTGTTGTATAATCTTCCACCGAACTGTACTTGAATATTAAAAATATGTGCAAGCATCTCTTACTTCTTGTTTGTCTTCGAATACAATAACTTGCTCAATCTACAACGAACTCGAAATTTCTTCATCAACGTCTCGTGTAGTATTTGAAATGTATTCACCCTGAAAACAAGAGTGCAAGAGTGCTTGAACCCTTTAAATTAACTGTATGAACGAATCATTTCCTTACAGTTTATTGGACAAAACTGAATACACAAAAAGTTTGCTATGGGGCAAAGAATGACGCGTATGGTTCGTTCAGAAGTACCAGATCTGCCTCGTTCAGAAAGGCCAAACTTGTTCACCTCGATGGCAAAGTTCGCTGTACAGATTCCGAGGCCACTAAGACAAACTTTGGGTGTGCGTCTGGTGATGCTGATATTGCAACGGTAATTACTGATGAACGCAACGATATAATATTTCCAGAGATTACGCTGAACTCCATGAATAAATATCGGTATAATCTCCAGAAATTCACTGCTGCCTCAGCATATCTAAACTTAACAAGAAAGTCTGGTCCATACTCGATGAGAAAGAATGAGGAACTTCGCTTGTGGTACGCCCCGGATCTTTTCAATTACACTGAATATAACAATCATGGACAAGTTTGCATCGACGTGTATGCACATATTATTACAGATATTTACTGAACAGTACTGATAGTAAAGCAGCTATTTCATGGCTATTTGCAGGTAAGCCTTAACGTGATGGGACACATCAAATACAATAACAGAGACTACATTCGACTACTTATACTATATTTACTGTGTGTGTTTGCAGATATTCTTTCTGTGTATCTTCTTCTGCGGCATGTGCATATTAAAACTCTCATAAAAATAAATTCTTGCTGGACCCGTTTATAAAGATTTCATCAAGATTTCATCAAACTAGTGCTGCCAGTGAATCTATAAATACTTGCTTATAGATAGTGCATTGTATAACTTAGATATATTCGGATTACGGGAAGGTAAAAACATTATCATTCGTAGAAATTAGTTTACACTTTTTAATTAAATCTTTCGATCTTTCCGGCACTTGCGATGTCGCGACAGTATCCGAGATGGAGTCAACAAAAGCTGTTTCCTTTTTCTTAGAGTATCCTGTTAAACATTCACAGCCACTGATCACTCGGTACAAACTTGCATGACTAACTTTACGATTAGTAAGAATAAAGTTAATCATCTTAACCATCTAAGCTAGTTGATTAATATTTCAACAAATCAAGTTAGTTTGACATACAAAGTATTAACAATTCTGTATGCTCTCAACGCACTTCAAGCGACGGGTAAACTCGAAATTTGCGGTTATCTGATCGGAAAGGATCTGGATTTTTGATCTGCTTTTGAAAGTGTCGAAGACAATTGACTTAAATTTTATTAAAATCTCACACTTGACAACAAAATCCTCGGGATATTTCATATTAAACAGAGCACAAAAACAGAACTTACTTTAGTTGCTAACACTGATTAATTTGACACACCCATGCATGATTCAGTTGCTGTAAATTCCCATTATACATCTATTGAAGAATGGTTGACATTGTGTAATAATGGATACCACGATCAAAAGGAACTGTGGGTTGTCAAAAAGATTGAATATAAAAACTTTGCAATTACAATTACACAGCACCATTCTGTATTTACTTGGCCAAAAATACATTTACAACCGATAGTTCCGTCGGTCGTGGTATTCACTATTGCACACTGGCAGTTTAACGTGGCAAAGGTTAGAGAGAAAAGAACGTCTAATTAACAGAAATTATATTTTGCAATATTCGTACAGTTTAGTATTTCAGCTGGTTTCAGAGCAGAACTTACAGGCTCTTATCACGCACTTTCCTGACCTATATACAAACACAGGGATTACAATTCACAGGAAACGACAGATACTTAGTTCCCAAACTTCTCACTCTCTTTGTATTCTAAACAACTTGTACCTCCATCTGGAATTCAGCCGATGTATCTTTGATAAATCCTTTGGTTATTCCGTCATCTTGTTTGACGAAATGAATATAAGTTAACTTTCAACTTTACCTTTATTTAATACGTTCATGAATGCCAAATACATTTCAAAAGAAAGAAAAGACACAATATACAACAAAAAAAAATGCAAAGAGTCGCAACAGGAGCTGGAGATAGGACAATGTCCCAGTTGAATTCGAGCCCCCCTACTGATAACTTTTTTGATCCGCATTTCGAAGAATCTGGCAATCAGTTATAATCTTAGAGCCATAGAGGCGAAAACATTCTAACATTTCCGAAAGTTAAGACAATGAAATTCGGGATAAGAACGTGGAAATATTTTACTGCTAAGAAGTGGAATGAATTATCGGATGAGACGAGAGCCACGGCCGGGACAGTGGATTCCAAAGGAAACGATATAGGAAATTTAAATTCTAAATTCATTTTAGCTTTTTGTATTTTAGCATTTTAGCATTAGTCATTTTAGTAATCTTCATTTTTAACATAGATTAGATGTAGACAATTTAATAGTTTCATTGTGGTCATTGTGTTGTGGAGTACCTGTAAACTAGCTGGAAGCTAAGTGTATATCCACGTTAAATAAAGTATTGTATTGTATTGTAATCAGAAGTTTCTTATTCCTATAGATCACTAGCTACATTCGTTTAATATTAGTATATTCGATACCGTTGAAAAAGATACCGTTGAAAAAGATACCGTTGAAAAAGATACCGTTGGTACTATACGTGGCCACTATTGAAATTAATTGTCCAATGTTCGACTCTACGATCTCCTGCATACAGTTGAATTTCTACAATTGGAATAGAGTATTAACGAAACAATTGTGTAAATAAAATCCAGTATAAAATATAATTTAAGTAACTGCAGTTGTGATAGTGCTTCATTATCTGAAATGTATATTCACAACAGCTACACCCGGGACGTTTTTGAATAGAGGTGTGACAGAAAGGACCCAACTTCAGTCGTTGCCTTGGAACTACTAGTGCACAACAGCTGGTTACCTGGCTCCTTTAGCCCCTATGGTTATTCCAGGTAACCAGTACCTAACTATCTTTTCAATTATTTTATATATATTTATAGGTATTGTAAATTAAGGTACAAAATAAAATTGTTGTTGTTGTTGTTGTTACAACACGTATGGATTTCCGGAATCTTCAGCAAGGCAACCTTGACCTCTTTTACTGTGCTATTCCGGGGTAAATACCACAAACGGAATTCGTTTAGTCCATCCCTAAGCCACTCTAAAAAGCTGATTGCAAACGATCCACAAAGACGTAAACACAATCCTGCATGTTCTCTGGTATATTTAATTTTATGTAATTGTAACTCAATATTTGTCATAATCATATACAGAGAAACAATTTGCAGCTATTAAAAATATAGATCTATTTATATCTTTGTCTTAGTTAAACATACAGATGCGCGCAGTTTGCTCCTTAAAGTGGGAAGGATGGAAACGTTTTTAAGATCAATAAATTTGATTCAGTATTTCTAAAATACAGTTTCGCGATAACATTAAATCCAGTTTATGAAGTAAATACTTCCTCGCTAGTCTTCCGTCCCTGCGTTATTGAGTAACAATAAAACGTGATCAGATGTTTATTGGAGACGGAGACTTCGATTCCAGTTAACTTATAGCATGTAATGATATATAGAGGTGCACGTTGCTTGTTTTCGCCTAGATGTAGCCGCTAACATGAAGTCAGCTTATGTTTAAAGATGTTCTTTACTAGTGAATTAAGTGCTCACTTGCTGTTATGTGATGTTGTCGACATGGCCGGAACACCCCCAATTGTAATTTCTACGTCGGTTGTGGCACAAGAAAACACGCGAAATCATCAAGGAACAATATATTAGAATTTGGAAGAGTTTCGTCATAAAAGACAGCTTGAAAGCGCGTAAATTTTTGACACCAACACAAAGCTACGTATTCACAAGTAGACACTTGAAAAATCCCAAATTTCAATTGTCTCATTCATTTGCTTCTTTTCTTATTAATCTTCTAGAATAATACGCATAGTTTAACTTACGGCATCTCATAGAAATATATATTACTATTAGTTCTCTTTGTAGTTTTCAAACGTCTGCTATTGTCTGTCAATTATTACTGGTTCACTAATTTCTTAACATTTTAAGTTTATTGCATGTGTTTAAAGATGTTTTTCGTATGAATTCAAACATACGTAAATCCGTTCCTCGTATATTCTCTTAAAATATTTTACAGTGACTCAGGAATTTTATATTTTCCTGGTCTAATCTTTGAGACTGATGTTAGCTAATATTAGGTTGCCAATTATTTTGTGGTACTAGACATAAAGAGTGTATACATTTCTTGGTGGCATTAATCTCTCCCTGTATTGCGAATGTTTCAAATTCAATTGAGGAAAAAGCACCTTGCCACTCAATCTTAAACATCAAGATCTGCTACTCAAACTCCGTAATATATGCAAACTCCTAACCTTAGCTAATAGATCTGCCCCGAATATATTTGTTTCTCTTGTAGGTTAACATATGAACAGGTTTTCCTAACCCGCGGTGCGTGTTCCTTAAAATAGTCTCGGCTTTAACATAGAAACAAAAATGAATTGACACGGACATGACACGGAAACATTTGTTAAAACCAGCTATATCTTACATTATGAAACCTACTTACGTACTTTCTGAACTATGAAACATCGTAAATAATTGAGAATGTTTAGAGAAAATATATTTAGTTTTTAACCAAGGAAGTAGATTCAGCTTTTCACGCGTTCTATTATTAGTTGAAAAAATCCATTATATAACATTGGGAAAAAACACTAAGCAGTATGATTTAATATGTGGGACCACATAACCAAACTTGCATAACTTGCCCACGGCTTTTGTGGATAGATCCTGACGTACGTCCGCTTGCTAAACATGTCCCAATAATCAACAAGTTTAGAATTAAAGAAAGTATTGGAAGAAATGTCAAGTGCTTGACGTCATATTGTCAACTTTCGTAAGAATGTTTTAGGGAAAGCACCAGCAAATGCATCATATTGAAGTGTCCAGGTAAAGTGTCTATTGATATTTGTTTTATGAGTGTTGCACAATAGAATTAATTAGTAAGTAGTGGCTATTTAATCTCAGAGTAAGAGATAGTTCGTCAGTCTTGTTCCACTGGCCAGCAAAATGCGGTATAGGAAGCTGCTGGCCGTTTTCTTGGTGACCTTTTTGGTCTTTACTTCTTGTTATGGAGAAGAGTCAAACGAAGGTATGTTTTGCTGTGTTTGCCCAGCAATTTTAGTTTTAACGCACTAGACAGAACATATGCTGTAAATTTAATTCCATTGCAACTTTTTGAAGATTAGAAAATTATAATCTTGCTAGGGATTATTGTGTAGAACAACTTATTTTACTGGTTAATTATGTTTCGATTTTAGTTCTGCTTATTTTCTATGACATGCATTTTATTTTGCATTTTTTTACAACATAATTAGGTGTTATTAACGAATGACTACAGGATTTCTTACTCATTACACTGAGTATCCTATTTCAAAATAACAATCTTTTTCGAAAATGTCACATAAACCTAGGGGCTGTTAGAAAATGTTTTCTGACCTTCTTTAGAGCCGGAACAAAAGGAGGTTGCGTTGATTGCGTTTAAAATATCGGTAGGTTGCGAATAACTTTTAGAATTCAAAGACATTCAACCTGCAATGAATTATAACTTTAGTTCAACAGTTTTTAAAGAAGAAAGTTTCAAATTCAAGAAAACGAACTTTTAAACTTCCCGTTTGTCTAATCTGTCAATAAATAGCCCATGGGTATTACTATTCTTAGGACGACAAAGTTACAATATTTTATTGGAGAAAACTTTCAACAAAACCGTCATATTAGTTATTTTTGTAAGTGCAGTTAGCTATTCTAGTCACATTAAATTGGATGAGCTTTATCATGTTAGAAACTCATATTGAAGATCCCAAGCTTAATATTTAGGGCAATATTCAACTGACTGCAATCAATGGTTCAAGGTGTTTTTTTTCAAAAAATAGTACAATATCATTATCCGATGTCCTTCCTCTGTTGTCACAGTAGAATATTGTGTGACCAGTTATGTTACCAGCATTTTGCATTGAGTGAGGCAACACTTCAAAGTGTCAAGCAATGGTAAATGAGTGTGCAATTACGGATGTCCGAACTTTCTAATGAACAAGAATACTTATTGTTTGAATCACTCCAAGTATCATTTGTTGAACAACAGGACATGGGCGTTTAAATTAATATCACTGCTAAGGAACACAGGAACATTGATATTAAATCAGGTTAACAAAAACACGAAATGAAGTAATGGCAAAGCAGTAGGAGTACATGTGCTTTTCAATTCAATGTTTGATAGCGATCCTAGCACCTTTTTCCTCTGTGGTTTGCAATTTGAGTTTCATGTTTGCTACCATTTTGGAAGTTTGTGCTGATTGAAATTCTTCTGAGTGTATATCTAACAGAGAAAGGTTCACTTATATTTTTCCCTTTTAATAAAAGTGCATGGTCAATATCATTGCTGCATAATTTATTATATCAAGAATGGTAAAGTTTGAGCTTTCTATTGTCGATAAAGTAGACATACTGAATGGCTCTTGTATGCTTCAGTGAATCGTATGAGTGCAAATCTGTTTAAAGGATACATATATTAGAACCACTTAGATTAAGGCTAGGTTATCAAAATCACGTCAAACTAATTTAGCTGGAATTGCCTTATCTGTGAAAGAAAATTTATCATATCTGATGCATGTTATTCTCAGTTATACAGTTATAGTTGCAATAAATGAACATGAATGATTCTCAAGACGTCTTATTTACTATACTTTTTCTATTCTAAACGATAAGATTATTATTGATTTACAATTGTTTGCCTTTTTACGTAGTTTGTGAGATGTTATCCATTATCTACCGCATAGTTTAAGAAGAATCTTTTCATTATAGAATGATTGGAAAGGATTATCGAACTTTTCAATTATAAAATGTTTTTACCTATTAACTTTTAGACCATTTTTTCTCTTGAAATCTGTCTACTTAATTCCGTGTAGGTGAGCCTCTCAGGACAAATTATTCAAAATTACTACTACTTGAAACAATCCGCCTACATTTATTAAATGAAAATAAATGGTAGCGGGCGGGGAATACATTGGAATCTATTGAGCAAAACACACTAATTAAATAGCAGTTAACAAAACATTATGTCTAAAATTTCCTTTGTTTTTGTTAATACTATATTATTGCATATCTGATAAGCAAATTACGGGATAATATTGACCTACTTGGCATGGCTTTCAGAACCCAATATAGAAGAAAGTGATGTAGATACAGAAACAAACGACCAGGCAGCTGAACTGGAAGACAACCTACCAAGCCAGGAGTCAGCACAAGATGCCAGTGAACAGGACGACATACCTGACAATTCCGAGGCCCAGTTAGATGAACCTTCCGAAGAAAAGGAAGACTCTGACGAAACGAGCCAGCCAGAAGTTGACGACGAACTAACAGACGTCAAAGCTGACTCTGACGACGCAGAAGACGAGGAAGTCACATCGGAAGACTCGGATGATACCGAAGAGCCGAAGGCTGAATCCGACGAAACCGAGGAAGCAGAGGCCGACACGAAAGAACCCGAAGAACAAACAGCTGACTCCGAGGAAGCAGACGAAACATCAACTGAAGAATCGAAAGACGAATCTGAAGATCTGGAAGAGGCAAAAGCTGAAGACTCTGAAATCGACGAAGAGCCGAACGCTGACTCTGAGGAAACTAATGATGACACTAACGACGCTGAAGAGTCTACTCCTGAAGAACAAGATGAAAACTCTGGAAGGGTACGTCGGGAAGTAGACGAACTCGACGAACTGGAGAATGCTCTTCAAGAAGATAGTTCAGATGCCGATTTTGATGAGAAAACGAACCAAGAAGACGACAAAGCTGTAGAAGCGAAAGGTAAGTCGCCTTATCAGTGTTATTAATAAACAACGCATTAATAAGCATTAATAAGCAACTAAGTTATTGTTATTATTATTATACAATTACCAGTGACCGAACATACTAGCACTTGAATGTTAGCACGGCTATCGCATAGATAGTACTATAAGAGAAAAGTGAGACAACAATAACAATAATAATAATAATAATAATAATAATAATAATAATAATAATAATAATAATAATAATAATAATAATAATAATAATA
>JANVCJ010094770.1:0-10112 GCA_026413505.1 Epizoanthus ramosus
CCCCCCCCCCCCCCCCCCCCCCCCCCCCCCCCCCCCCCCCCCCCCCCCCCCCCCCCCCCCCCCCCCCCGCGGAGACAGCTATTGATAAACACTCTATTATGAAACTTTACTCAAAAAACATTATGTTTTGTGTAAGATATCTGATTTTTGAAAATAAAAAGAAATTGGTGAAACTGAATCGTTGATTCAATTTCAATCACACTACAGTTTTTTTATCTTTTTCAAAATCTGTATTTGTTCAGTTGTTTTCAGTACAGTTGCCTTGCATTGTCAGTATGGAAACTATTAAGCAAATTGGTTGAAAGAACAAACAGTTGGCACATTGATTTGTATTGATAAAGTGACTGATTGGGTGGGAAATTCTAAGTGCGATTGACAATTGTTTTGTTTTATTCTCTAGCTGTTAGCAAGCCCTCAGATCAAATGTATCCTTTCGACTTCAAGGACATGGCTAAGAAAACGGTTTGTGAACTACTGTAAACGTCTAAAGTTACCATAATGGGATATAATATTATTTGTCATAAATATGTTTGTACAATTACATGTATATATTTGGCTTTTGCACTTCTTGGAGGGACTCGACTCGACACTTACATGTACATTTAAATGGTATTTCACAATTCAAGAGTTTGGATTTTCATTTAAAGTTTCTAATGTATATCCAGGAAACAGAAAACGTTTTCGGGACGAAGCTCCTTGTGCAGTCTGGGAGTAAATGTGTCAGTATCAATTAATCAACTTGAGTCTGCACATACAGACAATGCGTACAAGAAATCTAGTTGAACGTTATCTTATTCTATTATAATCTCTATAACCTTGTTGTTGTCAAAAATGTTTGCATTATTGGGAGGAAATTCGGGGCTCATTGTTTTGAGTTGGACTGAAATATTACGTTGAAATCATAATGCTAGTGGATACATTTCATAATTGATCTGGCCATACATGATCCTTGACACCTTTCTTTTAAATGCAAACAGAGTGAAGTACATGTCTAACTTCTCTGTTTACTTTTTCTGTAATATTCCATACTAGTGTTACTGATAAGCAAATTAGGTTTGAAACATTTTCTGGAATAACTTTGATTTGCAATGTAATGGCCTGATTTACTTTGGAGATCAACACTAACTCTTAAGATTATGTTCTTGCAGCAAAGAAATATTGAAGTTACAACCTCGGAGCGATCACTGTTGGGTTATTTCATGGCAAGAATTCACAAGATCGATCCCGATGTACTTGTGGTTAGTGTCAAGTGGTGATGTTTACACTGCCTTCTTGCTCATTACACTCTTTTTTTAATTGATGTAACAATAGTATTTATAATTGTGACTTTTAATTACCATTACATGTATGTTTACCATGATTGTATTGTTATTGCCATTGTTATTGTTGTTGTCTTGCCAAATGTTGTTGTTATTTTGTTGTTTTGTTGTTTTTGACATTGCTTTATTTTATCACTGCGACGTTTTCAGCCTTTGGATGTAAAGTGTTTTACCCTCTTGCAATAAAATTACTTTCTTACTTTGACCAGTTTGTTATCGTTTTGTCATTGTTGTTGTTTTTGTCATTCATTTTGTTGTTGTTATTGTCAACATTGTCCGCATTTCATCATCATCACAGTCATTGTTACTGTCATTTTTTCTATGATTGTTATTGTCATTGTCATCATCATCGTCAATTTGTTATCGTCAGTTTGTCATCGTCATCATCATTCTCACTGTCATTGTCAATGGTGTTGCTAAAATTCTACTAACGAGGAATACCTATCACTGAGATTGCCGCGGATCATTGATCCAATAATGAGTGGCATTGTTACCAAAGGGAATCTTCAGCTAAATAAAGTATACAGTCATGTACATGTCTCTGCTCTCATTCATAAAAATATTGTAGATTTGTTACTAAACAGACATGTGGCAAAACGCTAAATATATTACCAAAATTATTACAAGCTTCTGAATACATCGATGTTGGTTTAACAGGGTCACGACATCCATGGATTTGATCTTGATGTGCTTCTTCATAGAATTAATGTCTGCAAGGTAAGATAAACAGCACGTACACAGATGAAGTTTAAAGTGTGACTACGATCTAAACCTATAACTGCCATTTATCACCTGTGTTCAAAATAATACCTAATAAATAACAGATTTACCACAATAATCACAGAGAAGTTAGAATTTTCTACGAAAGTTTTGCCAGTCCGATCGGCCGCCATTTCTTGAGATGCAATGAAAGTGAGCGAGACTGGGAGGAGTTTTCAAGTGTGGAGTGACGTCATCCAAGCAACCCAGCGAGAAGAAGTGTGAGGAACTCTGAGGTTCACTGGCTTTGCTAGTTTTTTCCCTCTGCCGTTCTTTAAGAATTCCAAGGCTAATTCTAATTAAGGTCAAATTAAGGTCTAATTCTATCGCTTTCTTAGTTGACCTGATTGGATGACGTCATAGTTATCCCAGAACCCAACGCAGGCTGCATTTACATCTCAAGCAATGGCGGTCAATTTAAAGCAATTTTCGGGCACCTTTATTGATGCCTTATCACGCGGTATTGGACAATTTTATTGTCACAATGGATGTTCGTGAGTATACTGCTTTGATCGATGTAAAAAAATAGTGAAAATTCGATGCTTTATTTTCATCATAGTCGCACTTTAACTGTTGTTTGGTTCTATAAACTCTCTAATAATTGTGTTTCTTTTTAGATTCCCCACTGGTCTCGCATTGGCCGGCTGAAAAGGACAATCATGCCGAAACTGTCTGTAAGTATAACAGATGTTGTTTTGTTTGTTTCTGTGTTTTTTGTTTCAGAAGTATAACTGATGTTTCATGTTGTTAGAAAAAAAATATGGGGAGGGATGGGGTTGTTGTTCCTTGGAATATGTTTCTCTGTAATAATAATTTAAAAAACTCTAATACTAAATAAAATGTTTTCTTCTGGAGCTTACATCAAATCCTCTTAAAACATTTTGCTACTCTAGCATAGCAATCCAGTTTTGTATTCAGGTCTTAAATAAAAATTGTTTTAAGACGTTATTCTGTACAAAGAAAGGATTATTTACTAGTTTGTTGCTTTTTCCTGACAGTTAAAACAAGCATAAGACTAAGTTATGTTACCAGGTCACATTGAAACTAGATAATTATATCTACTGGTGTCTAAGGAACTGGAATTATGCCTTATACTGTTCTTGCATGTTACTCTTCTATTTAGGGCGGCAGCCATGGTCGTGGCACAGGTTTCTCTGAACGTTCAGTCACCTGTGGCCGTATGTTATGTGATGTGAAGATATCCTCACGGGAGCTGATCAGGTGTAAGAGTTATGACCTCACAGGTGCGCAGTGTTCAACTTCATTCCCACAGAGTCAGCAAAGAGGTTATGATCATGATTATGAGGATAGCAATGATTTGTATTGGTGATTATGATTATGATGATGATGATGATGATAAGAATGACATAAGCAATTATCAAAATGACAATGATGATGATAATGCCAGTCTTATGGTGGTGATGCTAAAGATGATGATGATGATGACATTGATGAGTATGTTGATGGTAATGATAGCAATGATGACAATCATAATGACAAATATTTTGTGATGTAATGGTCATAATGCCAATTATGATGATGTTGATAATCTTTATGGTGGTGATACAAAAAACGATGACAGCAATGGCGCTATTAATGATATTGATGAAGATAATGGTGATGCTAATTGTGATGACAATGACAATATTTATGGTGGCGACGCTAAAGGTGACGACAGTGATGATGTTAATGACGTTGATGATTATGCTGATGGTAATGATCAATCATGATGAAAGTAAGAGATGCTCTTCAAGCTAAAAACTCAGAAAAAAAATCTGAGCCACTGATGGAAATTGAGTCCATGACGTTCTGATGAGAAGGTCATGGATTCAATTTCCGTCAGTGACTTCAGATGAGGAGGTCATGGATTCAATTTCCGTCAGTGACTTCAGATGAGGAGGTCATGGTTTCAGTTCCCGTCAGTGACTTCAGATGAAGAGGTCATGGTTTCAGTTCCCGTCAGTGACTTCAGATGAGGAGGTCATGGATTCAATTTCCGTCAGTGACTTCAGATGAGGAGGTCATGGTTTCAATTCCCGTCAGGGACTCAGAATTGTTTTTTCGAGTTTTTAGCTTGACGAGAATCTCTTACTTTCCTCTTTACACCAAGATACATCTACAGGATTGTCCTAATAACATTGTTCTTGGTCCTAAACCTTGCACTGTCAAACATTTCACACATATAGGTGCTTTTGTTGAAATCGTGATAACACAGTAGGAAAACATTCTTCTGTGGTGAAACATGCCCTAATGGCGTAATACGAAACTGTAGCTCAAGTTTGTATACTGGTGTAATGATCATCAATCCTTTATTTTTATTTCCATGTAGAACTTGCATCAACTGTGCTTCAGTGTAGGAGACAGGAACTGGATCAGGACGAAGTACCCAACATGTACAAGTACGTCAGTCTGTTTCTCTCGTCACAAGCTTTGAAAAGTGTCTGAGTTGCAATTTGTATGCATTATACAAACAATACTTTCTTAAAGATGGATTCATTGGTTTGCATCGCCAATTCAACTTGTTCTGATTCTGTACTGTGCTAAGTATTAATAATGGTTTGTTAATCTTTATTTCAGCACATCACATGAGTTGTTAAACATGCTGGAATTGACTTCGGTAAGATAGATATTTAAAATAATAATAATAACAATAATAATAATATTACATCTTAACTGATTTTTCAGACAGTTTCTAAATGTTTCAGTTAGGCATTCTGCATTCTATTTCACTATTTACAGTCACAAAGCCAGTTTTCGTGCATTCAGTTACTTGCAATAGATGATCCCTACACTGAATCTGAAACTAATTCAGTCATTGACTCTCTCTAAACTCCTACAATGAACCCTCTCAGTTACCTAAAAAGATTTTGATTGTTGCTTGCCTGCCAATTTCTGCATCACATAGGTGCCTCGTTGCCAACATGATGCTTATCAAATAAACTTTTAACTTTGAACATCTAAACAAAGAAACCTTTGTTCCTTGAGTCCATTCATCAACATAACACCAGGCTAACAGATAGACAACAATATGAAGATTTATCTATATATAGTTATTGTTACTACAATATTTGTTCAATACTATTCACATTTTACAGTAGTTACACTTGTATTCTCCCAGTGTTGGTTTAACAAACTATTATGTCGATATCTATAGTGAAAACCTATGAACTTATCTTTCTGCTAAACTGTATCTATTTCATTGCAGATTGACGCCTTGCTGTGCCTTAGGATAATGTACGAACTCTATGTAAGCACATTCTCTGTTTATAGGGTATCCTATTCTTTGAAATACCCATGAATTAATACCGCTTTTATAAATTGTAGGAATAATCAGAACTCTTATTGAAAGCTACTACTTATACCTTGTTGTTGAGAGTAGATGTTTCCCCTTTTACGTCGAGCACCTAGTTAAGTGTCAATACACTTGTTGATGGTGACACACCCTTAAATAATGTGGCAACTTGTTTACCATGTGGTATGTTCATTCTCCAGGTACTACCATTGGCTCTACAGATCACTTCACTCGCAGGAAATGTAATGGTATGAATTACAATATTTATAGATATATTAGACATGCACGTACAAAATGTTCGCTAGAGTGCTCAATACATGTAAGTGTAGAGCTGAATAAAAGTTTAGAAATTGTTTTCTAAGATGGACAAAGTTTAGGACTTGTTTTCTGAAATGGATAACAGTTTAGGACTTGTTTTCTGAAATGGATAAAGTTTAGGAATTGTTTGTTTATGAGTATATTTTGAAATCTAACAGATTGATTTCATTTTTTAGAAATAGTTTATGTCAATTTATTCGATTCAGTAATTAACCAAAAATGTGCCTTGATGTTATTTTGAGTAATGGTCAATGGTAACCGTAATGGTAATAGTAATGGTAATTATTGTTACAGCAGATGCACAGACAGACAGAATCAGTGTTTAACAACATTACTGACTTATTTCGTGAACACATCTAGGCTCGTACACTGATGGGAGGAAGATCGGAAAGAAATGAGTTTCTCTTGCTACACGCATTTACTGAGAAGTAAGTTATAGGTCTTGTGTCTTGTATTTCGCGTCACACCAGAAGTGTTGTGTATTAATTGGTCATGTAGCTATGCACACAAGCAATTCGAAATACTTGAGAACAGTCTTAAAAGACCGGAGTACTGTGTGAGCTTGACCTCTACCTCCCAACCAGAAGGTCGCGAGTTTCTATCCCTGGCCTTCGTGAGGGTTGAATTTGTGTGATCTTCTTTCACCGTTAAGCCTTTGGTCTAGTCTCCTGCAACATCATCTGCCAAGGTAACTTAAAATAACCCATGCATTTGTCGAAAAGAGCAGGGTAGTGATCCTGGTGTTGTGGTTGAAGGACCACATGGAAGATTACTTAAGTGTAAATGTGATACACTCATTAAATAAAGTGCTTTATCACTTTTTGTCTTTAATATTTCTATATCACCTGGACGGAGACATGAACAGTGACACAAGATCAGCGGCATTACAAGAAGTTCAAACACTGAGCTGATAGATTCCCAGATTTACTGCAATTGAACAAACACTCTTTGTTCTACTGTCGACTCAATAGAAGCACGTACTCAACTAAGGAAGAAGGTCAAAACATGTATATGCCCTGTCGAGAGACCCATTTGGGGGCGGTATGAGGTGGCATATACCACTCTCGGAAGATGAAAACCTCAATATTTAAACGTTCTTTTTTTTACAAAATAACAACATACAGTCTCTCTTTAAAGGAAAATCTTTGACGGCCCAAATTTGGCCAATAAATCTTATACCATCTTTTCATTATCTCCAGGAACTTCATATGTCCTGATAAATCCTACAGCAAAAAGCCAGCTCATGTGAGTATTAACTCTTCGTAATTTAGGGAGCTACGTTTCGTTAGATTGTAGCTGATATGTATGGACATCAGTCTTAACACGTAACCGTGCTATTTTTTTTTATTACATTGTCCTGGTTGTAGAACGTTGACGAGAACCAGGAAGAAACAACAAGCAGCCGAAAAGGACGAAGAAAGCCGGCGTACGCGGGTGGTTTGGTACTCGAGCCTAAGAAAGGTAGATTGAAAGTCGTCAAAACTTTGCAAGCGTGGAACCTTAAATGTAGCTAACTCAAAATGAATTTCGTTCCATACTGTTAAGTCCCTCCGATAGAAAAGAACTCCACTAAGGAAATAAGTCCCATAAAGAAATTAAATAAAGACCTTCTCTGTAAATAATCTTAATTCCGTCAATATAAACTCAAGGATGTATAGTTAGATTAGATTAAAACGGATGGTGAATACTTCCTGTTTGTTAACAACAAATTATTTTTGTCACTTTGAATAGTTTGCAGACATATTTCACCAGAGGTTAGCTAAAAATTTGATAGCTCACGATAACATATTTATTGTTCATATAATAATTTTTGGCAATGTAAACTGGGATCTAGATGCAAAATGCCCTCCAGTAATAATCCTTATTCCAAAATATATGCGCAAGATTTGATAAAAAGTCAACTGAAGGACAAAAAACAAACAACAACAATAACAACTTTATTTATTGCAAGTTTACAAAGACCTTTACAACATTTGGCTGTCGTTATGACAGTTTAATATCTATTTCATTTTTGTGGAAGCAACAGCAACCCTTCAACACCTTGGCAGTTTTATTCAATACTTATTACCTTTGTAATTTATAAGTATAACGTTATTTAAATAATAAGTATAAATTAAAAAGGAATGAATGAATGAACGAACGAATGGATGGATGAGTGAACAAACAAACGAAGGAACCAATGAACGAACGAACGAATGAATGAATGAATGAGTGAATATTAATTTGATGACAAACTTCGATGTCTTTCTCAGTACCAGATGTCATCAACAGCCGTAGGAACTATATAAATTTGTAGGAAAAAGATTCTTGAAAACGTGTTTTTGTCAAGTTTTTCGAAATGAGAGATAGCGAACTCTGCCCTGCTGAAATCAAGATAATCTTGCCTCTTGACAGGTTTCTATGACAAGTTCATCTTGCTGCTGGACTTCAACAGCCTGTACCCGTCCATTATCCAGGAGTTCAACATCTGTTTCACTACGATCAGCAGAACTGCGCCTACTGCTGGGGTAAGAAACAGACAGACAAACACACACACACACAGACTGAATAACTGTTGACTATTGGCTAACTGACTGTCTACTGAGAGTCTGAGATTGATGTGATGTGATGTTACGTGACGTGACGGGATGTGATGTGATGTGATGTGATGGGATGTGATGTGATGTGATGGGATGGGATGGGATGGGATGGGATGGGATGGGATGTGATGTGATGTGATGTGATGTGATGGGATGGGATGGGATGGGATGGGATGTGATGTGATGTGATGGGATGGGATGGGATGTGATGTGATGTGATGGGATGGGATGTGATGTGATGTGATGTGATGTGATGTGATGTGATGTGATGTGATGTGATGGGGTGGGATGTGATGGGATGTGATGGGATGGGATAGGATGGGATGGGATCGAGTGGGATGTGATCAGGGTTCGTACGGGTCCTTCAAAACCATGAAAATATTTATGTTTCATTTCTGTGCTTACAAGTGCATAAATTTTCTGAAAACCTTCCGAATTTCGGGAAAGTCCATAAATGTTATTTCTTATAATAAATGATATTTTGAGGGGAATAAATTATTGGGGAATTGGGTGCAATACTAAGGTCCTTATAAACGGCTTATGATACTATGGAAAGTCCAAAAAGGTCTATAATTTATAATGGGTTTAGTGGAAGAATCCTGTGTGGTGCGGTGTGGTGCGGTGTGTTGTGGCGTGGCGTGGTGTGATATGTTGTGATGTGCTGTGATGTGATATAAATGACTATGTAACTGACTGAAAGAAAGAAAGAAAGAAACAAGAAAGAAAGAAAGAAAGAAAGAAAGAAAGAAAGAAAGAAAGAAAGAAAGAAAGAAAGAAAGAAAGAAAGAAAGAAAGACGAGACAGACAGACGAGACAGACAGACAGACAGACAAAGACGACTGCAGGCAATGTCGATAGACTACTGAGTAAAAGTGCCAACATACTAAAGATAGGGCAGGAAATAAGTGAACTGGTGAAAACAAATCACAGAGAATAGATTTGTGATGGTCGGGGGTCAGCCACTCAAAACCTTTGTTCCATAGATTAGAGTGACGTTGGTTGTGAGAGTGTTTTGTTTTGTTTCGCCATTCAGGAGGACGAGGACGATCTTGCTGTCGATCTCCCGGATGCAGATCTGGAGCCTGGCATCCTGCCAACAGAGATTAGAAAGCTGGTAGAACGTCGACGACAGGTCAGTGTATTCACTGTGAACGAATCGGTGACTTATTTTATACCAGGGGGTGGGGTAGGGAAATAGTTACGCCATGCACTATGTGTCCATAGTCGTATTGCTGTCTAACCATAACTACCAAACTGCGACTTTGAAATGAGAAAGATATATCAAATCTCTAAAACTCAATATGGCATATGTTCCCGTTGGTGTAAACTGTTGAATGACACTGTTCCCCACAGCTGGTCAACGACTTTGACCACTGCACTGGCACGTTCGGGCTTTGAGTTATTTGCCAGGTTGATGTAGCTGTTATGTATTACCAACACAGTTACAGTTCTTGCTGAGTTGTATTTTGTCTCATTTTGTAGGTGAAAGGGATCTTGAAAGGCTTGAGTCGTGATTCTGATGACTACTTGAAGGTTGGTTTTCACACTTGACGGGACACAGCACCGTCACACGGCTGAACGCAGCGCAACAGAAACACAACATGCACACAGAGACAACATATAAATACGACACGCCACGATACAGCACAGCCCTGCACAGCACAGTACAGCACAGCACAGCACAGCACAGCACAGCATAGCACAGCACAGCACAGCACAACATAATACAACACAACATAATACAACACATCACAACACAACACAACATAATACAACACAACACAACACAACACAACACAACACAACACAACACAACACAACACAACACAACACAACACAACACAA
>JANVCJ010094781.1:0-5000 GCA_026413505.1 Epizoanthus ramosus
ATGCATACATGCATACATGCATACATGCATACATGCATACATGCATACATGCATACATGCATACATGCATGCATACACGTACTTACGAAATGTCTTTGGTATTTTATATTTTGTCCTTTGCTACCAAAATAGCTTGCATGCAAAATTGTGAGATTTGCGCATCCTTAATCTGGGAGGGCAGCAAAAGTCGCCCTGTCGGCTAAATATGATTTGTGAAGACACTTCATGTCACAAGCATAATTTGCATTGCTCAGTGTTGCTTTGAACCACCATACCTTCCAGATGCCTGGCGGAATTAACAAACAAGAAGAAAGAGCACAAAATGTACGATAAAAGTGCTCAACTTTCAGAAATTAGGCTTGCTGTTGCAACGATCATAACTGAAACCGAAAGTACTAAGATAGAATCGGCATGACACTGAATATGGATCATTCTTAGTCAGGAAAATTCTTATATATACTCTGTATTTTGTCCACTGCCTATGTTTGACCAATCGTTGAGAAGGATGCATAAGGGTTTTTTTTAAAGAGGTATTGGGAAATTTTGTTTTCGTTATTTTCCCTTCTTGCTTCCTACAGTCACAATAAGTGGAAAAAAAATAACGCCCCCTTCCAAACATCAATGCTGCATGAAAAAAATGATTTTACGTATTTGCGCCATCAGTTGTGATAATCTAGTATTACTTTCTGCGTTCCAGTAGAAGTATAAAAATCAGTGTTACGACCTATTTCACACGTTATTACCTTTTCTAACACGATAAGGTATTTTTAGCAACGATTTCTCTGATGGAGTTCACTTATGTTCATTGTCTAGTTAATTAAGTGTCTTCTAGATGACAACTGATCAAGTAATTAAGGTCACATTCAAAGTTTGTTGTGTTTTTAAATATCATTATAGGTTTAAAATATATTAAAACGCGATATTTCAACTTGCGACAGCTTGATATCGGCATCCTGCGTGTTGAAGCGCGTCTTGCGGTCATTAATGTAGCTAAATACAACCACAATATTAATAAAACTGCGTTCTGCCTCTGAAATCTTTGTAAGAGTGACGCAATTTCAGCAGACCATGAGCAGCACATAAAGTTAAATTTACTTTAATACACAGACCGATACAAAGTGCGATTTTGCTGACGTGAAAACTGAGAAACTATCGCCTGTGACAATGCATTGTTACTGTATTATGATGAATCTCTCAATACTCTCTTTAACAGACTACATCAATAGACCTTCAGCTATATAGTGGAACAGATTGATGCACATAACATGCTGGCTCTAACCCCCCTCCCACCACCACCACCACCACCCCCGGGTCATAGATGGGCTATGCAGAAAGGCTCCGCCCGAAAGGTGGGTGCCTTTTTGAAGCTCCATCCAAGTATGACAGAGGGTAGGAAAACTGGTATTTTAGCATGTTGAAGGGTCACCGAGAATATTGAAAAGGGATAACAACTACATCTAAGCATAAAAAATGCACATTAAACGGATTTGCGCAAAACGTGCAGTCCGTTGACATGATTCAATTTTCAGTTTTTTGTTCACAACTGCTGCTAGTCCTGATAACTGAAATCTTCAGGGAAATAGAAAGTAGGTCGAGTTGTAGGAAGTTTGGATAAAGGAAAGTGGGTTGAATAACTTAAAAATCGCGTTTAATAAATTTATTGTCAGCACCGTACAAGTAGGACGTGGGTATTTAGATTATTCAACAGATGCACAGTTAAAATGTTTGATAAACGAGGGAAGAGATAGAGCCAAATTAATTTATCGGGCATAATCGGTTGCACGATTTGCTGCAGTTTAGAGATTGTACTATCTGTGATTTGTTGCAGTTCAAAGGTTGTATTGTGTGTGATTTGCTCGGCAGTTCAAGTTTTTGTTGCAACGATTGGACCAGTGTGTGCGATTTGCTGCAGTTCAAAGGTTGCATTGGTCGTCATTTGCTGCAGTTCAACGATTCTATTGTTTGATTTTGCTGCATTTCAGAGTTTGTATTGTGAATGATTATAGTATATCTGTGTTTTTATGTCGAATCAACGCTTTTACGTTTTGGTAGAGGAACGTGCTTCTTCTTTATTGCTTTGAGATTCGCAGTAGCATCAACTTTGTTTTCTGTCTCGCCTCTTGTTGAGTCATTATCGACTGTCTCGCCAATAGATGTTTTGAGTGCTGTTGGTGATGCATCCTGAGTGTGCGTCGCTATTCTGCCTGCTGTTGTTTCTCTTCGTGAATCGATCAGTTCAAGTACTGTAAATCGGTGGATGCTAGCATCAGTTGGCTTTGGTGGAACTTCAGGATAGATTTTCTGGACTTTTGGTAGAGATTCAGCTTGACCGGCGACAGTCTCGATGTCGTTTAGGTTCAGTTTACACTCTACAGCAGGACTTTCCGTGTGTTGTGTTTGTAAGGATTTAGATCTTTCACTGCGTTTCACCTGTTGTGCTGTTGAACTAATACGACTTAATACGGGTATCATTTTTGGTTTTGGTGGCAGCTGAGGAGGGTTTTTCATTATTGTGTCTTTTCCATATGTCTGGAGACTCTCTGCAACTTTAGTGGCTCTGTCGTTGCTCGTTTTGGTGTCTGTCGGCGTTCCCAGTGTCATTTGGAAGTCCGCAATACCATCTTCACAATGACTGTAACTTATATGTTGTACTGTTGCAGATTTTTCATGCTGTGAAATGTGCTGGTGCTCAACTTGTGGATTTTGCTTTTGTTGAAGTTCAACCGGATTAATGACCGGCACCTTTACAGTATCTCTTACAATATCTCTCTTCATTACTTTAGTAGCTTCCGTATGCGGCGATGAACTGCCTTTTTGGCCGTGATAAGGGGCCTGAAAATGTGCGGCCATTGAAGACTCGCCACTTGTCGCTTTAGCGGTGTCCCCAGGTTGTGCTGCTGGTACCAAAGAAGTATTCGAACAAACAGCATCCTGGGCGAACCAACTTTCTATTTCTATATCTGGTAGTAGTTGTGTTTCCATATAGGAATACGTGCTATTTGAACAGTTTTGTAGATAATCATCGAACATATCGGAAATCTCTGTGTGACCAACATCGTGTTGGAAATCTTTTACTACGACACTTTCAAGGAAACTGCCTTCTCGGAAAGGAAGTGGGGGAGGAAGTATGTCTTGGTTCTCCACAGCACTGTCACCACTTCCTTCATCTTGGTACTCGTTATCGAAAAGTGGAGAGCGCTCAGGAGGGTTTGCCATTTCTAATTCTTTCTTTGCTCCTGGAGACGAAAACAGTAATGTAGCATTATCAGGATTGGAAAATTCCATCGGCGCTTGGAGTGGCTTCGAATATTGATTAGGTTGAATTGTTGACAGCTTTATGGCTTCTTGACGAGTGTCAGTATCTCCTTTGAATGCAACACTAGATGAAGTAATTGTGTTTTTAGACTCTCTGTGCCGTCGTGGAGGGGGTACTGGAGGTGTAACAGATTGCACTACATGGTTCAACTCCTGATCTTGTTCTTCACAGGAAAACTTGGCGTCTCTTTCACCTTTACTCTGTTGTTAAGACAAAATGCATAAAAACAAGGCACTTTTAAAGAATTGCTGGACAATAATCCTTGAGATAGCTACTTTCGGAATACATTTTCAGCTATTCTGAGGTTTGCCACATTTCTTTACTTAAGGCCGCCACACACTGACCGATTTTTTATCGGGAGGCCTCCGATTTTTGTCGGCGAAGAAAAATCGGCTGTGTGTGACAGTTCCCGACGAGGTTTAGACACGATTTTTCGTCGGGTAGTCTAATCTGACATGCTAGATCCAAAAATGTTTTGACAAAAAGTCGATCAGTGTGTGGGGAGTTCAGATTCTTCCCCGACAATGTAAAATAGTAGGCGAGTTGGTTTACGTAAAATGGTGCACATTTTGTTTTATATACAAATAGTGCGCATGTTGAGTTACTAAAGATAAAGATAAAGTGTTTTATTTAATGCGGGGAACACATAATTTAAACTTAAGTAACCTTCCACGTAGTTGCCTGCTCGTTTCGACAAGTGCGTGGATTCTTTTAAGTCCCCTAGGCAGACGAAGTTTCAGGAGACAGACCAACGGCTTAACGCCCCTGACCACGGACGGTTTGGCGAAAGAAGGTCGCACAAATTCAACCCTCGGGAAGGCCAGAGAGATCAAACCCAGGACCTGGTTGAAAGGTAGAGGTCTTACCGACTGCTCTAACCACGTTCTAGCTTTACTCGGCCAGGTGTTCATCAGTACCTTGTACCTCCAAGTGCCACCCTCGTTACGTAACGTTGTATTGCATTGCATCCCGGTTAGTTCAGTTGGTAGAGCATCGGTCTTACATGCGGGAGTTCGGGGGATCGAGCCCCGGGCGGACCAACACCCAGGGTCTTAAAATAACTGAGGAGAAGGTGCTGCCTTTGCTCTAACATCTGTAAACGGTTAGACCTTCACGTCTTCTCGGATAAGGGCGTTGCACGTCCAGTGTCCCCGATTAGCCCATACGAGCTAGAAGATTTGACACTTAAATAAAGTTACTTACTTACCTTTTTTATTGCATTGCATTGCACTGTACTGCATTTCATTGAAAATTGGACTGTACTGCATTTCATTGCATTGCACTGTACTGCATTTCATTGCATTGCATTGTATTGTGCTCAAAATAATGCGCAACCTAGTTTGTTTATGTAAAATAGTGCTCGATTTTATTTTCATAAAATGGAGCACAAATTGGTTTACATAAATTGTGCGTAAGTTTGTAAGTAAATAGTGCATAAGTTGTTTTTCATAAAAATGTGCGCACATTGATTTCTGTAAAAAGGTAGGCAATTTGGTTTACTTTTAAAATAATGCACAAGTTGGTTTGCATAAAATGGTGTACAAATATTACTTGCACAATTTACTTACATGTTTCACTACTTCTGTTACTTCAAGTTGTTGAGATTCGGACGATCCACACATAAATGCACTCAGTGAGTATTCTGGCGTTTCGTTGGTTGTGTAAGTTGCGCTATGTGTGGTTC
>JANVCJ010094792.1:0-10112 GCA_026413505.1 Epizoanthus ramosus
CCCCAACACAAGGCACGCGGTACGCGCGCCCGCGTCGCGTTTTGTGCAAGTTATAACCTTACGGCATGTCAGTCAGTGATATCTGTCGAATTAAAGCAATACAGCCTTGCTCGGTATGTTTTTTTAGAATTAAATCTGTTTTTCCTTGAACGAATGTTTCTGAGTACCATACCCTGATAGCAGAGTCTTCTCTATACTGACTCTAACGAATGATAGAAAATGCTGTTAACAGGGCAGTCAGTTTCGGGATAAAATCGGTGCCACAAAACTAGATATATGTTCGGTCTCTCGCCGAGCCTCAACTTCAAAATTAGATGTTTACATTTTTGTTTAAATGAAAACGAGTGTATCTCCACTTGTGTTGTGGTAGTGACCAATTGAACCCCCCCCCTCCCCCCGCCCCCCTCTAGAATTGTTTTTGTTACCCGAGAGACCTGAAAGGATAATTGTTTAATACTATTATACAACATGTCAATGAATCGACAACAAACGATTTCAAAGGAGTACGGTCACCCAAGGGTACAATGTTTCTGTTGTAATGACAAACCAACACACTGAATAGAATTCGCACATAGGAAGCCCAACTTTAGAATGTTATTTCTCAGTAACTTCAAAATAGAATTTGTTTTGAACTCGTGTCAACATAGTTGCCAGACAGAAGTTCAAGGGACTTGTCACCTATAAACTCTGAAGGTCAAAACTATGTAATTCATAGTTCAGTGGCATTCGGATAATCTTTTAAACAGAAATCTAACCAATCTATGAAGGTTTCTAATGAGAAGATTTATAAGTACCTTTTTTTTATCCAGGAAGCCTCATATTTGCCATGTTTTAACAATAACGAAACTATATTTTTTTATTATTTTACAAACTATCGGATAACAAGCAAACATAAGTTAACTCACAACCTTGCCATAGAAACACAATCTAATACATGATCATGTGCAAACAATTAAGTTATTAAGTATGTTCTTCTAATTCTCTATATCAAAAAGACTGTTCTTGATCGGTCCAACAAAATGCAAAACTTTTTAGTTCGGTTAAAAACAGAAAGTCTGCAGAATATAAATTATTTGCAGTGTTTGACTTGTACTGGAGAAACAAAATAAAGAGATGCCCAGAAACTTGGTTTAAATGTCAAGAATTTTTCAGTCGGTTTGGGTGGAGTACAGCTAACGCTGAAGTTCTTACTTGTCGGATGAGGGCGTCGACATTACTAGTTTGATCATATCCTCATAGTTGACTTCGTTTGTCTTGGAGTCTTCCATGGGTAGGACGAGAGCAGTTGCCTCTTCTTCGCTTAGTTTGTCGCCCATGTTGCAGAGAATGTGCAGAAAGGTTGCGGTGTCGATACATCCATTGCCTTCACGGTCGAACACTTTCAATCCCTCCACGAAGTCCTCACGGACAAGTGGCGGCTTTTTGCTTTCCTCCTCAAAAATGGGAATAAACTCTTCGAAGGCAACTCTCTTTGGTTTGAAGCTTTCTTCGGCTTTCTTGACATCCGAACCCATAGGGTTCAGACCCAGAGCACGCAGAACATTGCCAAGTTGGTCGTACTCAATTTTTCCATCGCCTGTGTTGTCGAAGAGAGTGAAAGCATCTTGCATTTCCGAAAGCTGGTCCTTGCTTAAACCCATGACACCCTGTTTTCTTTTCTAGTACAGAAGCAACTGTCTGGCCAACGTTCTCTGGGGACACAAGGCGTGTTCGTGCAACAAGTCCAGAGTTTAAACAGCACTAGTAATACTTTCAACCTGGCCCTTCACGCGACTCATCAGCTAATGGCAAAATATTTATTAGTGTTTTTGCACCATTGTCCAATGATAACATGTTATTTTGACATATTTATTTCTGTAAACAAATCAGAATTCGCTCAGAATTATCAATTCGGAGATAAAATCCCTCAGGGTCTAGAATTGCTTGACTGATCTTTCATTCACCTCGAAATTCGCTACACCAAAACTGTTGGGTTTCTTCTGGCGATGGGGAAACGTTTTCGATTTAAAAACCTAGAAAAGTGAAAGATATTATAAAATATTTTGCAAGTAAGAAAGAAACGCTGGCAGAAATGTTTTCGTTGTAGTTCTTTTCTGTACAGATTTTGAAGATCGGCTCGGTTTGGATATATGAGAACCCAGGTATGTTTGTCTGCGTGACCTGTTATTTCTGAACACAGCAGTTCTGTTTGTTAACTTACAAGACTTTCAGACCAAACTAAATTCAAAATAACTTAATCATAACCTTTTCTAGAAATTATTATCAATTTAAACTAACCATAAAAAAACAGAAAACAACTTTTTTCGCCTCTCGCCAACATCTCTTTCATTTCCTTTACAGAAGCCTAGAACGTGACGTAAACTAGATTATTTACCAAATATGTACACATCGACACGAGAAGGGTAGATTGCGGTTTTCTGACATAATTTATAACAGTTATGTTTCGATACTGTCGGTATTTTACTGATCATGCAGAGGCACTGCTTGCTAAAGATTCCCAAATACTTTCAGAACCAAATTGCGTAAACATATGCCTTGATATGGTGGCTAATATTTTAATGTGGAAAAGAAAGCCTACGTCAAAGTTACTTCCCTCTTCTCCTATAAAAAGAATAAAGTTATTAGATAGTAGATCTAGAAGCATTACGCATATATGCCCCGCCAACGCGACGGCAGGCGGTGGTATAGGTACTGCAATCACTTACGTCAGAGGGTTTTTCTGTTCAGCATCTTGTCTCCCCTTTTCTACGCAAGGAGCTATGTTTTGACGTTTGAAAGCACCTCGTTTACGTGAAGTGCCACCAAATAAAAATGGCGAGCCTAAGACAAACTGACTGATGTTTCTATTCGTGATATAAGCGGTGCTTTTAAGCACCTATTAAATAAGTCTTGAAAGCTGTTGTTAAATGGTTAAAAAATCAAATTTGCACAACTTAACACTCCGGCAACATAACACTATTATAGATATAGATATATAAAAAGTGGCCATATTGCTTAATTTTGATGTTACATAATGCACAACTTACAACATAACATTATTAAGCTAAGTGGCATAGATATATATATATAGATATATAGAAAATGGATATTGTTAATTTTGATGTTACCTAATCAAATTTGCACAACGTAACAACATAACACTACTAAAGAAATAAGTGAATGTGTTTTTATAATTCAACTGGCCTATAGTTTCCCTCTTTTTAGCAAAAAAAAAGTTTGTCCTTTTCCTTGGCCTCCGCTCTGGGTATCATAAACAAAGGTCGAAAACTGAATAAATGCATTGTGAAATGTCCAGAATTTACAGTAAATTGGCGATCATGCCGCCAAACACTGATAACCCGGTTTTGAAGTTGTCAGTGCGACAATGAAAGCTCTTGAAGTGAAACTAAAGAACGAATTTGTCGAGCGGAAAGCTAAACCAATGGCTTTTTGTGCTCAATGGCCTTAGGGGCTTCGGAACAGTAACACAAATCTCGACGATTTCTCTGCTGTTTCCTGTTGAATGTGGCAAATTCTCGTGAGTTTTCTGCCTCTGGAGGCCGCAAGGAATCGAAATTATCAGTCGTGTTTGATATTAGAAGTTTTGTCTATCAAAGCAAAACCGGCAGAAAAAAAGTAATATTGCATGGCCATGGGTAGAAAACTGAGTCTGGTAATTTGATAATACCTAAGCAATAGAAAACTGTTTGGAGTTAAAAATAATTGTTAGCTACTGCTGATGTAGCTCGAAAAGTACGTCAGCTAAAACTTGCAGCTACTTAATTCCCCTCGGCAATAATTTACGAAGATAAACTAATTTCAGAGCGCGTTTCCATTTGTGGCTGACCTTAGCTTATAATTGTCACAGAGGTCTGGCTGGCTGGCTGGACCAGTCAGTTTCCAGTCAGTTCTGAAATGAAACGCCACAGCTATCACAACTTGACTGGTCCTGCCTGACTGGCCCTGCTAATGTATTATAGAGCCGTTCAGTTCACTTTTGGCATGAACATTACGATGCTCGCTCGCGCTTTGAATGTTACATCAGTTATTGCGAGAACCATGCAGTTCTCTTCGCGGGCCCTGCACTCTGTATAAATCTGTCCTATTCTGTCTATGTTCTGGAGCTATTATTTATTATTAGGTTGGTTAATAAGATCCTAGCTTGCATAACAGCGCCTACGCAAAAATAAAAGAAAGCGGACCATTAGGAAACATATATCCGGATCAGTCCAACACCATTTTTCATCTAAACTCGGATCGTCTTCAGTGACCGGCAAATATGTTGTGCCCGAACTGGATTCGGTCGATTTGTATAGGCCTACTCCGGGTCCTTAAGTCGCCGCGACTTATCGCGACTTAGCGCGACTTAAGGAAATTCAGTAGGGTAACTCGATGCGACTTTAGGCGACTTATCGCGACTTAGCGCGACTTAAGGCGACTTTAGGTTACAGACTATCTAGAACGCCGGGCCACGCAGGCTAGCTTCGCACAGCATGAAACGCGTTTTGGGGCACAATTCTTTTGCGATGCACGATGCAAGATGCACGATGCACGATGCACGATGCACGATGCACGATGCACGATGCACGATGCACAATGCACGATGTACGATGCACACCGATTCAGTCTTGAAATTGATATGCTTTGTATCGGTTAGCTTTTTTTGCTGGATTGTTCTGTTCTTATCCACATTTTACTGGCTAGCTTTAAACTGTAATGTTAGCAGTTAGGAATATTAAATAAAATTGCAGAATGCAGTTCGATGCGGCCCTTTGCGAAGCAACTATAGCTTGGTCCGGCATTTGCGACCCCCAGGCCCGATGCGGAATTTCCTCGTGAAAACTGCACTATTTTACCATTATATATACATCACAGTTCTTTTATATTATAAAAATTCAAGAAAAAACACAAACAAGCTGTAATTTATAGCTAAACCATTGTTTCTGTACATTATATTTCAATTAATTTTCGGTATGAAATTTGTGAAGTCCCCTTTAATTTTGGATTTTCAAATCTATGTTATTGTTGAATTGTGGGATTGAAGTGGGGAAAACAAAATATAAACAAACGCCGGACATTTTAGCCCAGTTCCACCCCAGCGAAGTTGTTGCTACATTTTATATTTTAATTGTTTATGTGATCGTACGAATCAGTTATGACATTAAGTTGGTGGATTTCAACTTATATACTAGCCAAATAAACCACTTTTTGTTTATAACGACATATTGAAAATTCTAGTTCCTATGACTAGTATAAATAGTGAAATGAGTCAGTTGCAACAAAGGGTCTTTCATATGTGCCTTGTGGTTGGTTCTACTTCAGTGTGATTTTTATTTCTCTGCTAAAATGCGAGGCTAGGAACAAGCGCGCGAGGCTGTAAATGAACGAGCACACTTTTCCTGTTTAGTGGAGTAGCTGTGAGCGGCCAATCTTCCCGGCTCAACCCCATTATTGGTTTTCTCGTAGGATCAATAAAGCAAAATAAAAGGACGGAAGGAAAAATAATTGAAAAGTAAAATACTAGGAGGTTTTGCCGGCTTCGATGTTCTTGCATATAAACGCACAATCTTCTTTTGTATCCGCCTGCCCGGGATCAATGTGTCCTGCCAAGATACGATATATCTACCCACGGCATCCAACATGTCTTTAATAGCTTTTATAAAAATGCAGGCATTGTGTGAGTAAATCAGATACTCCACTAGCAGAGATCTCTCGTGTTCCAGGAAGAAATGAGGAGAAAGAGAGATTCTCAAAATATTAATTCTATTCTATTTTATTTTATTCTATTCTTTTTCTCCTCGTTTCCTCCCGGCATGAACTGAGATCTCTGCTCGCGGGGTAGAGTCAATTTTGATCTTAATCGAGGAATTTCCTGATTAAAAACACGAAAGAGCTGATTTCACGAAATTGCATTTATAGTTCTCTCAACAGTTACTTTTAGTATTCCTCAAGATATCGAACATGATTTTACTGATTCATAAAGTGGCTGTCACAAAAAGAGTGTTTCGCACACATTTGGATCTTTTTTGTCGTGACTTGTCTCACTGTTGCCTCAGTTGTACAGGCATACGCCCACAGCGACCTGCACCTGCACGAGATCCAGGCTAGGCTGCCAGGAACTGAAGCCGACCGATTGTAATGTTTTATCAAGCGAAACTTTTTATTAGTACACTCTTGCTCTCAAAGCCAGTACAAAAAGTTCGAAAATTATCTTTGCAAAAGTATATTTTTATACTTTATTTTAAAAACTCAATTATAATTATAATTATATAATAATATATGTAGGTTTGTACATTTTTCATTATCCTGGGAATGGAAGATATCTCGATTGGATACCGGGTAATTTCATATGTTGCTATTGATATATTCATATAGACAAATTGATATAGATCGATACACATTGTATTGACTGTGGTTTAATAGTTCTATGCCAGGAGTGCGTCACAACGCCAGCTGGATTTCCCGCCAAGAACAAACTAGCACGCCCTGAGCACGTGTCTCGCACGGGCATTGCATTGTGGCCGGTACTTCCGATATGCTTGTATAACCATCGATAACAACACGAAATAAAAATTGTTGCTAAAATTTAAGAACATCATTGGGTAGCTTATTTATATTGGACTGTTCAAAACACATTACATCCGCTAACTAGGAGGCGATAACAGGAAACATCAATGATGCGGGGGCGTACACGATGCAATATGATGAAAACTTGAAAAAACATAAAAAAATTTCCATAACAAACATAGCTGATGCAATAATAACGTACGCTTTCAGAGAACTATACTCTATAGAAATCAGGACGCCACAATTCACATTGAAACTGGCGTCATTCATATTCGTTGTCTTATAATTAAAGCGAATCTTTTATCGGCAATTTGTCTGATTCTTTCTGAATATCTAAGTCGTGCCAGCTACCGCTAAAAATAACTTGTGGCCACATATATTCACTTTGCTTTTGGCTATTTATTCACGACTGAGTATTTCATTTAAATATTTTTTTAAACAATAAAACGTTGTCTCTTGTGATTGGCTAGTTTCAGTGTTTCATCATCATCATTGTGTGACGGTTTGTGTACAAGATAAGAGGTTTGGTACGCCAACATTTCCCAGCACATGTTTAGTTCACCAGCAAGACGTAAGCCCAGCTAGCTAGGTCTTTTCACAGATCAAAGTTCAAACAGGATATCGAGTTCGTGAAGAGAACACACGAAATTCAAGGTATTATATAAGCTGTGTTTCTTAATTCCATCAGTCGAGCATCGTTTTTGTTGGATTTGCATATAAATTTCTTTAATATATCGATACAAAATATATTTGTCGTTCCGTCTATGTATATACACTACCGGTACAGTCACAGTGCCAAACTTAAACCATTTACTGATTTAGGTTGCGGTGACACAAACAATTTTATTTTTACTCTCCTGAAATATTCACTGTTCAGCTTCTATCAAGCTATCATTTCTAAGCCGACTAAGTAGAAAAGGCGATAAATACGGCTTTAACGTTTAAAATGATTTTGTAAATTTCTCTGTCTATTCACCGCCACTTCGCTAATTCACTCGCATTGAAAAGATTTTCAGTGTTGTATGGTGGGAAACTTGGATTGAAGAACCAAGATGTCAAAGTACACATTAACAACAATAAAGGCCAGCGAGGAGAATGGGAAAATATCTTCAACGACCGCTATTCTACCAGACCAGGGCTTGCCAGAAAAAGTTTGTGTTGTCTCGACGGACCAAAGACCACTATGGGACAATAAAATTCAATTTCTTCTGGCGGCGATTGGGTTTGCCGTGGGACTGGGAAATGTGTGGCGGTTTCCGTGGCTATGTCAGAAGAATGGAGGAGGTGAGTGGGATAATTTATAGCTATTTTAATAGTATGGAAATAATTTCCTTTAATGGTTCTCCTAAGGACTTTAGTGTACATTTGTGTGAGATTTGAACAGAAGGTTAATTTTCCGTTTATCATTTCAGTTTTTTGCAAGTGAAAACAAGGAAGAAAAATAATTGGATTGTATATTAATTATAAGTTGTAATGTACATCGACTGAATTCGTTTCAATTATGAATCTTTCCTATATCAAAGGGGGAGTTGATTGGAAACAGTCGGAGACTGATATAAAAAATGTATTTATTATTTACCAAAGGTGTTTCCAACTCAAACATCTTGTGATACATTGTTTCTTTTGAACGCCACCATTGTGTTTACTTTTCTCTTTATTTTCCCTTAAACTGAACCAGTCTATAGATGTTGTTATTGTTCGAAGATTCCAAAAAGGTCACGGTATTGAAAGGTAGCGGAAGCCTTGGCAACGTTGTAATTTTCAAATTTCAACCTATAAACTTTGTATGTTCAAAATCATTAACAGAAGTTCAAGAATAAAGAAAAACTAAACCCAAATTTCATTTTTTCACTCAGGCGTGCTTGCTGAGAGAGTTGCGTGCTCAATTTCCTAAGAAAATGATCTGTGCACAGCGGTTGACGATCTGACACGCTGGTTGGCAAAACAACAAAACTGACATTTTACTAATCGTGTTCTCAAAACTGGCTTATTTTTGCTGGTTTTTACAGAGTTTCCATTCCAGATAAACAAACTGCATTTTTGTCGGGTGTACTGATCCTATAAAAAATTTTCGATCTCTTCGCAAAATTCTTGAAGAGTAACTAGTCTACACGTCGAGTTTCGAGTAATTTGGACCAAGATTTTCAGTCTTGTACTGAACATCTGAAATGTCATCTGAAATGCCGACATTTGTTTACTGACTTCACCAACGATGTGACCGTGACCCTCTGTGAGCTAAGTGGTTTAAGAATGGGCGAGGTTTATCCATTTCAGTATTAAACACTGTCTGGTAAACATACATATTTGATTGCGTTGGCATGGCAATTCAAGCTGCCTCTTGATCTTACAAGCGAACAGACAATCGTAAGTTGCCGAAATAAACTGAACACAGATCAGTGACCTGGGGGTGGGAGAGATTTATCCTTGTAATTGGCTGTTGCCCAGTTGCCCGGGGGGTACTCACTCCAATTGTGGGTAGGGATCTGCCGTCGAACGAAGAAATTCCGACCCCGTTCTAGAGTAAATTATCTCAATTTGTAACCATTTTGATACCCGGTTCTAGAAAAACTTCGATTTTCCAGGACCCAAAAGTACAAACATTTCCAGAAATCGCTACCCCGTTCTAGCCAATGGATCAAAATGTTGCACGAAATGATATCCCGTTCTAGCATAAAACCCTAAAATTCATACTCTGTTTGGTCGCACATACCCGTATAGCCAATGTAGGGGAGTACCCCCTTCCCCCCGGGGAGAGATTTATTCTTGTAGTTGGCTATTGCCCAGTTGCTCTAAACATTTTAACCCATGATTGGGTTTACTTCCTGATAGACTGACATGATTTGGGTAAACATGTCGGGTTTTCTGAGGAATATAATGTTTCAACAATACTTTATAAGCACCGGATGGACGTGCGCGCATTCCTAGTTGAAGAAATCAAATTTAGAATTTGGTTTAACCTTTAAATGAACCCATAGTCGAACAACTGGCTCCTGGTTTTCATTTTGTGCGTCACATATAAGTGGCACTTGTCAAGTATTGTTAGTGACCAAGAACTGCGCAAGTTTTAATAGCTAACCACTTTATATATTACAATCAACGTAAAACATATACGCCCGCCATTAATTCTATATAAAGAAAATTGCACAACACAAAGCGGGCTCTAAAACTATAAAGCTCTGAGATATTTGCCACGGTATGGGAGAAGAGGTTCAGTTTGTATATAATATAGTATAGTGCTAACATCTTATGCAAGTGTTACCTAAAGATTGTTACTATTAGTCACTATTACGTCAAGTTTGAGAAGCGATGAAAATAAGTGTTTCTACAAATATTTGTCAAAAAAAGGAACAGGATTTCCTGCTGTGGTAAATACACATTGTTCAATAGCTTGAAATTGAATTAAGCTTCTCTGAACCTTTTTATAGATTTTTTTATTTTAGACCCCGTCCACACGTACGTCCACACGGAGTGTTTTCGAATCGTTTTTATCCGTCCACACGAATACGCTGTATCGTTTTGAAAACGCTAAGAAGCCAGATTTGGGAATAAAAATTGCACGAAGAAAA
>JANVCJ010094803.1:0-10111 GCA_026413505.1 Epizoanthus ramosus
AAATCGGCATCATATGAAAGCAGAATACTCTCTCTACGAAGTTTCTGAGGCCGCGTCTTGAATTTCTGGCTAAAACATGTTTGAGGCACTGCGTTCTGCCCCAGTACTCACGTTCTGATGCGCGGCCAAAAGACACGACCTCCAACCTTCGCGTCCTTTTGCTAAAACAGCCTATTATAGCTGCTCACCGACACCGAGGAGAATAATTGTTTTAGCATATACCAAACTAGTGAATCAGTGAATAATTATTATAATCGCTGAAAATACCTTTTTTCAAAATAGTACGTACCGCCTCGTGTATTTATTTCGGGAAATCTCGGCGCCATTTTGCCAATTAGTATGCAAGCTCGGACTATCGCAGGATATTCCGAGATAGGGAATCAATCAGATCGCGCGAAAAACACTATTCACTAGTTTGGTATATGCTAACTTAACATAACATAACATAACGCAACGTGACGTGACGCAACGTAATATAACATACATTTCCACACAAACTTAAATGTTTTTTTTTTTACTTCAGCCAGGTCTTGGTAAGCGAGTGTCTTCCTTATTAGCAATGAGTGATGGTCGGCAAGATGAAAGGAAGCCGATGGAAGGAAATCTGCTTCCTATGGATAACCCAGCCAATTCGTATGACGTCCGAGGGCCCCAGAAATATGAAGACCATCCCAGGTCATTTATAGCTACACTCGAGAAGAGGCGAAAACGTAGACATGCAGTCCCCTGAGGGATGACAATTTGTTGTTGAAAATAGTTCAGGAACTCCACTGTAACACGACATGCGACGCTCTGCTGCCTCTTTCACTCATAAAGGAGCTTTGTTGAGCATTCAATGATTGCAATCCAAACTCGATAATCCACCGGTAGATATGGTAACATGTCATGTCATGCAAATATAAGTGCTAAAAATAAAGGGAAAATTTAGCTGTACAATTGTGTTGTGTTTGTTTTCCATTTATTGTGCAAGTGAATAACTAATGCAAAAATTGTCGTGATCAAATTATTCAATTTTATTACTAAATAGCCGCCCTACTTTACAAAATGCAAAAATCGGTATCTAGTAAAAGGAACACACATCAGTGCACGAAATACGAGTTTTCACAGTTAGCCTCCTAACAGGTAACCCTCAACAAAGAGGCGATTGATCAGCGAGTGACTGGAAACGATAAAAATTATGGAAAATACTAGGAAATGATGGGGTGGAAAGGAATGATGGGTCGTGGAAGGGAATTATGGAGAATACTAGGAAATAATGGGATATAGCAAGGAATTATGTTTCAACGTTTGCGAGTAAGCCAAAATATGGACAAATCAACTGAAATCTCATAATAGTAATATTAAGTAACAATATTTTGACAGGTCGTCCACGTCACAGCTGTGATTTTCAGGGTTAACGCTCGGTACGTCAGCTCTGGTCAGCTCACACCTTCCATCCCCACAGCGAAAAACATAACACATCAACGTTTCTGTTGATTTATCGTTAGGCCGCGTTTGTTTGGCACTATTCTGGAATAAGAATAGCTGCAATAAATCAGAATAAGTATTCGGTTGTGAACTATTCCTGTTGCGGAATACTTGGAATACATTCTGTGTATTTTGTTCCAGGTAGCAGAATGGCCAGAATGTATTCCGTGCATGCCATTTCTATTCCGGAATAAGAATATTCGAAACGAATGCGCGCTTAATACGGCAAGGAATGATGGGGAATGGTAGTATACGCTTATCCACATTTATAGTCCGAAAAACTAGGTCGGAAAAAATAGGTGCGAATGGTACATAAAGCGAAGACTATAGTAAGGTTCCAATATGAGAAACGTAGCGTAGCTCCTCAGAACTTAGAAAATTTACTAACTTCACACACTGACAGTGTAACACTAAGGTATTCCTTTCCCAGCACACAGTAGAAACAGGAATTAATTTGCTATTATTTTACTGAATGTTGCAAGAATCTATTACGCTTGTAGGCTCGTTCCAGGTTACTGCACGGGACTAGGTGGTGCTGTCCCAGGACACTGAAGCTCCAATTGCTGCTACATGCCCCTCTCCAAGTGGCTTGTACGTTACATCCCACATGTCACTGGTAACAGTCACTGAAATAAAGTTAAACAAATGTTTAGTATTTTATTCACTGATTCTGTTTCCTATTCAATTCACAACTGGGGTGTATAAAGCTGTCAAAAGGCGTTTAATGCAGGTTTCTAACAGCCTCTGTACACATAAATCTGATGCAACATGAATGAGAGGAGAATTTCGGTGCTACCTATAAGGGTCCGGGCTAAACGTCGAGCTTACATGATCTTAGCATGCGTCGAACTAAATTACATGTACACTTTGGGCCGACCGAAATTAGTTAAGTTCGACGTTTAATCCAAACGTTGAACTTAATTGGTTAACGCAGACATTTGAAGAAAATTCAAAATGGTGCGAGTGAATCAACTGCACATGCCAAGATCGACATTTGTCCCATAGTCGATCTTATTCCGTTCAGCTCCGTTCTAATCGATTCGAAACTTAAAGAGTCGATCTTAATTGGGACAAACGTCGAACTTATCATGCGCTTATTAATTGTTTATAATTTCGTTCTCGAGACGCATGTTAAGATCGACGTTTAACCCGGTCCTAAGAGTGAATCCACAAAATGTAACATGGTTTGCGGCAGGATTTAGCACAATCTTCGGTCCAGCATTACATCTTGGAATTATCGAATGACATGACTTGATACTTTTTTGCTTGTAAAGTACCGTTGATCAGTACTCCTGCTAAATCTCCAGTGCTATAAAAAGTTTTAAATTATTATTATTCTTATTTATACATCAAATAATAATTCAATTTATACGGCACGCTTTACATACATGCATATATGTTGAAGTGCGCATTCTACACTACTTAGAAAGTTAATTTATGTACGCAAAACAAATTCCAGCACTTACAAGTTTCTCCTTCTTTAAGAATGACTGTTAGCTTCTTGCAAATAGTTGAACATATGGCGTTTGGGTTGAGTATCACTCTCCCACTACCGTGAACCTGCACAAGACAAGACCATAATAAATTATGTACACAAATTGCATGGGAAATACAGCAAATGCGATTAGAAGCTTTGCCGTTATGCTTGTATCAGCCACACACACACGCAGAAACACCTTACATGCACACGCATAAACCATTCGTGGATAGGGACATTAAGCCGTTGGTCTACTCTCTCAACGCTGATCTATCAGAAAAATTAAAAGAATCCTCGCATTTCACAATAAGAGTTGGCTGATGCCAGGGTTGTAGTCTCAGGTCACTGTACCTCCTCAAGATCTGTGCTCTAGGTTACTGAGTGTGCTGTCATGGTGCTGGCTCGTACCAATTATAACACCTGTCTGTGTGCCTTACTGATCCCTAATAAATCTAATATTAATTAAAGCATCATCCGCCATGAACCACAGCCTGGCCAACCTTGCCGATATGACTGACTAACCTGTGCTATCCAAGTAGCTGAACCTTCCCAGGAACCCTGTAAGATAAGAAATAACGAAGTGTAAATTAAAGTTATCATTGATCTGAGTTTGAACTGAGTGCTCAATGCAGAGTTATCCTTGATGAATGTTGCACCGTTGGTATTTGCATTGATTAAACACCCCTGGCTTCTGGCCTCGATGAAAATTACCCGTGTAATTCTAGCAACCGTTGTAAAATAAAGTGTTATTATAATTATTATTGTATAAAACTCCACTTTATTGAGCTGATCCTGGCTACATGGCCCTGATTTTCCAAAGAGCGTACATACAGCAGATAAATCCTTATGCAATGGACAAAATATGCCAAAATAGTGAACACTAATATTTATCAACTAGATCTTATGATATATCCACTAGATAGCTACTTCATTCTATAACTATAAGGCTCTTCCCAATGTGTGACTGGCAGTACTGTATATATGTACAATGATATGGACCAAATAGTCCAAAGGGCCTTTAAAGGCTTCAAAAGTCCTCTAGATCTGTAACTGAAACATATTGTACTGTGTGGCAATTTACTGTAAATGTCTGAGTAAATTTCTGCTTTCCTTGAACTATATATGCTGTGACAGCAACTTGGGACTTGGAATTTAACCATATAACTATATATGTCCAGTCAAGTTTATATTTTGATTTAATAAACTTTTTACAATAATTTGTGTGCTTGCTGAATTACATGTCTACCTTATTCAAGACTTTTTTCCCTCCATGTGCCATGAACAACCAGTTACCTTCACCTGCTTCAGCCATTGGTGGCAGGAAGTATGGACGCTTATATAACTGACGGAATACTTTTCCTAGATCTTTCTGACAGTTCTGCCTGAACAACGGGATATGAAAACTAGGTTAACTTAACTGATTACTACTCAGTAACGTACTAATTAATAATTTATATAATTTGTTAATTGATCAAAGTAATTAAAATAATCAAAGCATGTACATTAATTATCTCTCTTAAAATTCAATAGTGACTAATTTACATAATAACTATAACAATAAATTATAATAATATTTAATAATAATAATAATAAAAAAAATAATCTTTATTTGCATAACTAGTGCTTACTTATATACAGTTATGATTCACAATAATATCGATATATATGCTCATTTGGCCTGTAAACATGTATATAATGCTGTCTGGGGCATGTGTTTCACCCTAGTACTCACTAGTAATATGTAATTACTATTGTTAGACGTATAGTTTGATAAAGCAAAATTAAAGGGTAAAAAAAAGACCTTCACTGCTTTAAATTAATAAAAAAACAGAGTGGGACTTTATGTGCAGTTAACAATAAATATCATGCTCAAGGCACAAAACTACAATTATCCCATCAAAAACAACATGAAACAATTGGCCCCACACCCCTCTCAATTTTGCTCAATTCAATTGGATACTGTTCGCATTGCACCTGCCGCAACTCTGAGAGGGTTGTGGGGGCACAGATGTGTTTTTAGGTTATTTTTGCTGGGATTAATTGTAGTAATCATTTTTAATTATAACATTTTAATACAATAATTTACAAACTTAATGTTTACAAAAATTAATATATATGTTTACAAATATATTTTCTAGGGCATGCAGATTCAAATGATTTGGCAATTGTTCAGTGAATGACAGTGAAGGGGGTGTGTGAAACAGTATTCTGCCAACTGTACCCCTGAAATACATGATTGAATAGTGCCGCCAATGTCATTAGTACTGAATCACAGCCTTGCTACAGCATGATGGAACATAACACAAGGTCTCACCAGTAGAGCTGCCATCCTGGCTTAACTTGACCATTCTGTACAGCTTTTAGTACATCCATGGGATGGTCGTACCCTGGGACAGTGCACTGGAAATCGCAAAGGTCACTTTCCCTGGCTACCTGGCTGTTCCTATACAACTGTTTTAAAAGTAATGAATAAGACTTGTAATTGCTATCAAAGGAATTCTAATACACTTCTAGAACATACACAATGTACACATGTACATGGCTTTGCATTATTAACAAATGGGTGATATTAAGTAATAAATATAACATAATTATTATATGACAACTCTGATTTCTAGGGCCAATAACCAAATTACACATTCTGATTGGCTGAAACGTAGGTCCTTAACTTACCGTACAGACTTTTCATCTGTAGCAGACTTCAAAACAATATCGAAAGAAACAAAAATAAATACAAATGAGCCGTATAATAAAAATCTTAATAATCTTGTTTGCTCGGTCTGTCCGGGAGAATATTTTGCCCTAATGGCCTTTCTGTATAGTAAATGACCTTGGGTAAAATATTCTTACAGACAGACCTCGCACTCAGTTATTAAGATGTTGTTACATTTCTGAAAATATTTCTGCAATCTTATAACTCTAAATATTTTCACTGAATTCACTGATTTAGATCTACTTCACCAATATTAAAACACTCACTGCTTATTTAGATTTATATATTTTAATATTTATTTTAATATATTATTTATTTTATAAAACAATAACTTCATACTACATGTAATTGATGGTAAAAGGTTTGTAATAAACACATTCAAAGTTAGCCAGCAGAATGTCAAACAACTTTGGAAATCATGGCTGTCCAGCTGGAAAGTAGCCTGCAAATTTGAGGGATATTAAGCCTTTAATAAATACATTTGAAAGCTAATAATTAGTGAATCGAACATTCTAGTAATGTATTAACTGATACCTCAAGTATACCGTCCACATTAAATTTGTCCTTAGCAGGCCACTTGTCCACTGCATCTGTAACAACAACTGGAACATCTTGGAGCAGAAAATCCTGAGCTATTTCATCATGTGTGGCCTGTGTTACCCTCTCCAATTTAGTCAGATTGCGGCACACTTTGCAGTCTTCTTTTGTTAACCCTGGATTCTCATAATATGGATTGTCAATCAAACACTCTCTGTCATAAATAACTGTCCAGTCCCAGTAGGGTAATGCCTGTTAAGGAATAGAATATCCACTCAGCTGTAATTGACAGCTACATGTACATGTAAATGTAAATGTACATGTACATGTAAATGTACATGTACTTTATAAAATAATTAACTTAAATATATATTATTACACTATATATTGTTATCCACAAGGGGAAAATAAAGGATTGCTGTTGTTGTTTGTTGTTGTATACATTTATCTTTGAATCAGGAAATATTCCTACTTACAAAGATATCTTTGACTAGCTAGGACTTCAAGAAATGTTTTCTTGGGTGGGATGGTCACTTTTTCATCTCAATGTAGAAAACATATTTAGTTTATTTTCATGCATTTCACCCAGTAAGATCATTTGCATCCTATAAATAAAACCCCCTCAGTTCCCTATCGCTCCACAGTCCTTGATGACAGGTGAGTCGCCTATAAACTAATGAGTAAAACCTTAGTGGGTTCGATATTAAAGACTCACAGACTAAAATTATACAATATTTTATTACATTGACATTGTACTTGAATGGTTCATACAAAAAGTTATAAAAAAGAACTTCAGATTTCCCTGATCCAGCCTGACTTGTGATCAGAAGATTGTGACCTGACTTTTAACAAATTCAAGCACCTCTTCTTGCTCACTGGTCAGTTGCATTCTTGTTCTTGTCCAATATTCACATCCTTAACATTTTTACATCAGATATCGAAGGAAACGGAGATTTCCAAATGAAATGAAACCATGATCCTGCGAAAACAGTTCCACATGCAACAGAGTAAACACACTGCTTGCACGCCAAGGGTTTCCCTATACATTTCTCGCATCATGATTGGTAACAAATCTTTTGCTAATTACCGTGGCTGCAGCTTGTCGAACGATCGGCGTCAAATTCAAGTGTTATTTCAAGAGTGAAGAGTTCGGACGTTATATAATGGGGGACGAGGCAAGTATGTCGAGTGCGAGAGTACTCAAGTTACCACGAATTTATTTTAATCTCTGTTGAATTATTTATATCTCATCTCATTGGTTGTTCCGAACAATGGTGCTTGAGCATAACAGCCCTTGGATCCCCCATGCAGTGAGAAATTGTCGAGTTGTCGAGGGCTACCAAGCCCAGTTTACAACGGTCGACGTCCCAGATACCAGTTGAACGGGGCTCAAGATGGTTTAGTGGCTGGATTTGGTCGCATAAATGGCTTCTTTTGAACATCCAAAATACGTCTATGGACTCGAAGCGACAAGAGATGAGTTGACTAGCCTATCTGCCAATGTGTTGGGGTGGTATTGTGGTGATTCGATGTTAACAAGGGAATTTACTGCGTTTCTCGTGAGATGTGTTTGAAATTGAGCCTCGCGCCTTCAGTTATTCTTTACTGGGGGAACTCACTCGCCATGGCCTCAAAATGCGCAAGGAACACTCAGACAAGACACAACTGAGGTAAGGAACCTTTATTTGTGCCATTTGTATGGATTTTCAACGATATCTCGAAAACGATATTTTTCTCCATACAAAATCTTATAAAACCACAATATTTTTCTCCAATAATTTTAAAATCACTCGCATTTATTATCGAGAGCTTGGGCTGCCTGTGATTTTAGTTCACTAAAACGTGTGGCAATCCAGCCACAATTCTAAAATACACAAAAACAAAGAAACTTGCAAATACCACTTTAGCAAATCACTATTTCCCTAACTTTTGGTAGACTTGCTAAGGAATAAGGACGTTTCTTTAAGTATTTTTAAATACTTAAATCATAGTTAGTCTCGCTCGACTATGCTTAAATGTACTCGAAAGTCAACACGAAACGCGTGAATAAAACTTCCGCAATTGTAGCCAAAATGCATGCGAGTATATATACCAGTCATACATGAAAGGCTTATAGGTCTGGAAATACGCAATACACACAAACAGTTGTGACGACTATGTCATCAAGAACTCAAAGTTTACATCAAAAAGAACAAAAACCGATCGATCATTCGATGCAATTCAAAACTAAACACTGAAACAAATACACACACAGACACAGATGTGCAAGTCCGTATAACTATATTTCAAAAGTACTTACCTTCATAGCAGCTTGTTTGCCATAGATACAGATCTTTCGATAAGTAGGATCGTAGGCGAACAGAAATCCAACAAAAGCAACTAACAGAACAAAGTAAGCCAGTATTCTTAAACATCTGATGTGCTTCTGGCGAGTTGCAACGGCGAGCAGCGGCTGTGCACAATCTTCGATCTGTGTTTGAGTGTAGCCAGATTTCTTGCAGAACTCATACAACTCACGAATTTCCTTGTCAATTAGTTTCATCTTCTCTTGCACAGTCAAACTCTTCTCTACCTCTGTAACTTTTTCTGAGAAGACAGGCATTTTATTTTCTCCAGTTGCCATCTTTGCGAAACTCTTTCAATACATATACATGTCATACGTGTACTTCGACACCGTACCCGGAAATATTGAAGGCCAAAGGGCGGGAAATGTATTGATTGGTTTTGTTTGTATTGCTCAATCTCGCTGATTGGCTAATTATCCTAAAGTTAGCCAATCACAGTTTGACGTCTCCACGAGTCACCGCTTGACAACAGCAAACAAAACAAGGGGTCAAAAGCAACATGGCGACACCGTAGTGGGTTCTGAAAAAGAAACCATTCGAGTGCTTGTCTCGTGAAGATCTTTCAGGGAATGTCACTTTCTATATGAATCTTTGATTATACAAATATCAAAAGAATAATACATAAGTCTTAAAGTCAATTCGCGAACCATGCAAATGGCAAGCTCGTCTCAAAGTCACAGAAATAATTATGTTCGTTTTGGTAACGGCAGTGCAGGGGACAGAGCGACAAACAGAGACAGAGACAGAGTTGTTTATAGTGAGAAACGAAAATCAGACAACTTGTTGAGTTTTCCTATGGACCGACTAGCAAGGAATCTACCAAGCGCCAACTTGAGTGACATTGATGGCTTTATAATGTCAGAGTTGCGCCGCTTAAAACGTTGGCCCGAAGACGACCATGAAAGGAAGGGCAAAGAACACTTCTTGGTTTATAAACATGCTTTCGATCAGCTCATCGAACACAAAGCCGTTGTTTCGAAGGACATGTTGACTGCTGTGAAAGCCGAGTATGAAGAGTGTATTGCAGCCTTGGAGAAGGGACAAAGTCAAGCAGTATACCTTCAAGGAACGGTAGAGTCGTTAATGGTGGAGAAATCCACCCTCAGACACTTTATCAATAGAGGCGATGAACTTGAAGAGAAACTGGACAAGTTAAAAGTGTATAATACAAAACTGAGAAACGAAATCGTCAGTAGTAGAGAAGCCAAAGCACGACGTATTGCATCCGCGGAAAACAAGTCAATGCAAGTTACTGTCAAGGACACAAGGTTGCTGATTCCGGGCCTCAGTCTTGAAGATATGACAGACGTTTCTACCCTCTCTAGAACCTTGTGGAAACTCGAGTCTCAAGTACGAGAGCTTAACAAGGCCACGGAAACTAAATTTGTACTGAAGAAACAAAAAGGTTTGCTTCAGAAACAACTTCTTGAGAAGGAAAATGCCAGAGGACATCTGTTGGCTTTGAACGAGAAGCAAAAGAAGCGATGTGAAACACTGAAGGTTGCAGTGGAGGTGAGTGCGTTTTTCTGAGATGGGTCGGGTGGGGGTAGGGGGTAGGGTAAATCGCGTGGG
>JANVCJ010094814.1:0-10111 GCA_026413505.1 Epizoanthus ramosus
GGGCCGGGCTATTTTTGTTGCCAGGAAGGCTGGGGGGGGGGGGGCTCAATCGGCCCCCCTCTTTAATTTCCTTAATATAAATGGTAGCAGAGCCATAATTAGTATATTAGTTAATTAGTCCATGATGTACATTGTAGCGATTAGCGAATTCAATTATGACATCATGTGATGTCACAAAGACACCATCTTGTTTTTCATGGCGGCCATCTTGGATTTTTGATGACGTCAGAATTTTGCCTTAATTGCCCTTTGCTGAGCTAGATCTATAATTCCTGTGAAAAAATCTGAATTTAAATTTAATTTCCAGAAAAAGTTATGTTTTTGACAAATGTGTCATTCATAAACATGGTTGCCATGGAAACAAAGAAGTATTTACAGCCATGATCGGCACATAAAATTGTCTGCTAATAAATTTTGGGAAAGTCAGGAAGTTTTAAGTTGATAACACTTACCGTTTAGAAATGGCGAAAGAAAATGTCCTTGGGGAAGGGGGCAATTAGCCCCCCCCCCCGTCCCAGATGGGGTTAATATCGAGAGAAAGGAGTTGGCATGTTGAGAGCATTTCCCGTTTAGAAATGACTGAAACTTCCTTGGGATAAGATTAAATGAATTGTGGGAAATTGAATTAGAATACATTGGACGAATCCAAAATGGTTTTCATCTAATTAATTTTTAAGCCCCTGCAAAACTGAAACAGTTTATGTAAAAATATGTATCTTGGGAGATGTATTTCGATAGCCTACCATAACTATTATATATAATTAACAATTTGTCCTGGAAAGCCTGCATGTTGGCTATGAAGATGTCAGAGCTTAGAAGTGTGTATGTGTGTTTACCGAATAATATGATTTTTAAAGGTAGAAAAGGTGCCATATTTTCCGGAAATGCCGATTTGAGTAATTTAAGTTTCGTTTGCTTCCAAACTGTAAGTATTCATTCACCATTTACGAAAGTAGTTACATTATAATATTTTTGTGGAATCGTGCACGGTTTCAAACATTTTTTTTCACTTTTTTAAACCAGCTACATGTACCAGAATTTTATATTTTTACTACCCTTCTAATTAATAGGAAATCGGTCTTAAGTTCTCGAAACAATCAGAGATTAATTGTACTTGTGAACAGATCTGAATTTCTATTTTCCTCTTTTGGCTACTCCACTCGAGGATAAGTTTGGTTGCTATCCACAATAATAATTGTTTGCATTTTAGCGAGATTATCTTACAACATTTAGCAGACAGAAACATCAAGTTTCAATTGTAATACTTACAATACCGCGAGATACTTTAGACCAGAAAAACATTGATCTCCCATGGTAGTAAGCCCGTTATACTTCAAGTCTCTATAGAAGAAATTGTATAGGTATCTTATCTTATTTAATGTAAATATTAGACTCTGCAAATAGCTATTAAATACTCCAAACAATAGCAATAACTAACTACTATTCCAGCTACATGTATATAAGGGCTTTCGCCCTGATATTAAAACCGATGATAAAAAAGCGAAGCCGATGCTAATCGCCTGCCGGTACTTGTTTTATTTTTGACGTATTATTTTCGACGTTTTATTTTCGACGTATTTTAATACATAAACAGATAGTATTGGATGAAATCCACTCAGTGCATTTTCCTAACACAAGGGGTTAGCACATTGTGTTTACAAACAGATTCCTAGCTCAGGAAAACCCTAAAAACACTCACAAAAATGCATTGAAAGGTCCTAAAAACTTCAATAATAATAATAATAACTAGCATTCATAATGATTTTAGTACAAGGACGGATCTCGCAAAATAATAATAATAATAATAATAATAATAATAATAATAATTTACAGTTCTTAACAACTCATTATACTGAAGTCTCAATGCTTTTTACATAAAATTGTTAAAAAGATAAAAAGTGATTAAAATTATTTATGACAATTTAAAAGCTAATTCAAATCGATGTGTTTTAAGTTTAGCTTTAAAAACATCGACGGAAGGAGAAAATTTGATATCTTTTGGCAGGCCATTCCACAGTGTTGGAGCTGCAGAGGAGAAAGAGTTATCGCCATATGTTTTCGTTCGTGATTTAGGGACAGCCAGATGGTTAGCGTTGCATGAGCGGAGAGAACGGGCAGGAATGTAGCGGTGAAGGAGTTCCATGATGTAATCGGGAGCAAGACCATTAAGAGCTTTATAGGTAACCAGGAGTACTTTGAAGATTATGCGCTGTTCTATAGGAAGCCAGTGGAGATTAATGAGAATAGATGGCTTTCGTTGTGTTAAGTTCGCGAGGTATTGTGGTTAAATGTACAGCCGCCATCTGTTTTGCTATATATGGTCAATTCATGAAATTTTGGCTTGGATACTGACCAGCACCAATACAAATACTCGAATACTAAGTATATCAAGGTAGAGAGTGCATTCCCGTCCATTTGCTTCTGCAAACTGTTGATAATGATAAACTTTATTTTATTTGGAGAAGACACGGGCGCATTCCTTAAATCTGCGACTTACAGTCGTCCGCGTCCTCCCAAACAGATGAAACCTAGTACAACGAACTATCTTTGTCTTGGTCAAGTTATATTACTAAACTAGATCTAGAGAACAGTTACCTTTCGGCCGGTTCTCTCGGCCAATGGATTGTAGTGTATGTTATATACTAGATTCCATCGGCTGGGAGGACGCGGACGCCTGTATGTCGCCGAAATAAGAATCTCACCCGATACGATACTTACAGATATTTCAGATTTTTACTAAGAAAGTATTCGTTTGGTATCTTTTGTATTCGATTGTGAGCCAAGTATCTGTGGATAATTAAAATAGTACGTTTTAAAATTTACACCAGTCTCTACAACAACAACAACAACAACAACAACAACAACAACAACAACAACAACAACAACAACAACAACAACAATATTTTATTTATTTTGCAGTCCAATCGTTTACAAGTATGTATACAGGACAATATAACAATACTTTGAGTGCAGGGTACCTGAAATAACCAGAGACAGATAGTCGAGCCAGGTAACCTTACATTTAGAGATTATATATAAAGAACAGGTTTTGCAGCTGACAAACAAATTAAAACAAAACAAACATCAAAGACAAAAACAAAAATAAAAAAAGGATCAAAAGTCGATTTTGTTTCTTGCTGTAAATACAATTTTGAGGGAATGTTTATGCAGGCTTACTTGAAATGTTGTGTGTCCTAGAAAACGACGCATTAACCCAACAGTCAAAGGAATAAACCGCGAGTGGTTATATGCATGTAATCATGAAACAGAAAGTCTGATACTAAGTAAACGCCCCAGAAGACTACTAAGAATAATAGACTAATATTTTCACACAATTCATTCGAAAAGGATGGAATGTTGAATTGAACAATAAAGGAAAAGTAAAATAGCGGAAAACTTACTACGCGCTCTAAATCCAATAGTTATTCTTGGACACATAAATCTTAACAACTATATAAGAATTTAACTATACGATCACATATAGAGGATATTACATGGCCCGCGGAGATACGAAATTTCTCTTCGAGTGTTTAAAAATATTTTACGAGTGAGCGTAGTCTCAATACTTACAGGTATTCAACACTCCTTGTAAAAGGTGGAATAACTGTCAATCCTGTGGCATTACAAAGCGCCACTTGTGAGTTGGTATTGCAAAGATCCACTCCTTTAGGTACAACAGCAGTAAGCGCCATAAATATGAACACAAGCATGCCGAAAATGGACACTATAAAGGAAAAATAGACAATACCGTATTATATCAAGCTGCGTTAAGATCCTTTTATATGGCTGGAAAAGAAGACATTAAACGTAAGCAATATTATTTTTGTGCAAACATGACCAATATACCACAAGGGACTGGAAACATTTGTATTCTATAATTTTAGAAATATTTCTTAGATATATTTTTGAATACTAAAATTCATATTACTATTGATAATTTTATTGTTAACTTGTAATAATATACATTAGCTTAAACACAAATATTGTAAATAGTTCCAAGTCAACAGTTTTTAGCTTATTCAACAGTGGCAACTAGAAAAGTCTTAGTAAATAGTAGGTTTGATTAACTTAGTTTTTAACAGCGTTAATTTTACATTTTATCTTATACCACGTCCCTCGGCAAGCTGTACAACTTTAAACCAAATCGTGATAAAATAAGAGCTAACTATATCTAAATCTATCTATCCATCCCCTCCCCCCATGGCCCCAGGCTTGCGCAGGTTCGCGCGGGGCGTATAGACGCCTGGAGGAAATGTTTACTTTGCCCCAGTCTCTTCAATGGGTCTGCAAACTGTTCCTTAGAAGCTAAAAAGATGTCGGAGAGGCCTTTCTTTGTCGCCTTTCTTTCTGGTATTTTATGCATCGTGTTGGCCTATCTTTCAGGCAATGTCGTTCTTCCAGAATGGTCGGCACTGAATATCTTTTTGACTGGACTGGCTGCCGTGGTTTGTGTGGCGAATTATGTCAACGAATACATGGGAATGAACCCCATCCCTTACAGGTTTGGAGTTGGACTGCTTTACTTTTAGAAATCAAATATTTTACTTTTTAGATTTTAATTCTTTTATAAATATATTATAAAATATGCACCAAAACGGATTATTTTGATAGAGTCTTGCACGTGAATACTGAATATCAGTCGATCAAATCTCAAGTGATTTTCTCATTGTCGTTTCAAGCCTCAAGGACGCATTCGCCAGACACGTGACACCGGGGTGACATGATCCGAAGATTTTTCTTTGGTAGACCTTTGTCTACTCTACTTTGTTAACTCAAAATCTGCAATAACAGATACGTAAATGTAGATTATGGGCCTTGAAATTTATAAAGCCCTTTTGACTTGGAGAAAGATATCACCGCATGCTGGGTCAGAAGACTGATAGCGATATCCCGCACAAGACCACTAGAGCTCATGAGTCATGGGCGCAAGTTTTGGGATTTGAATTATATTTCGTTTATTGCTAAATTTATTGAGCATGCAGCAGCAGTAAATATTGCGAGCAGTAAATATACACATAGATTTGCACCCATGAGTTTCAAATATGAGAATTACTGCATGAAAATCTAGTACGGTTAACTAGGGTTAGGGTTAGGGTTGGGGCTAAAACAATTTCTTGTATGTTCCCTTTCCAAGTTCTGTTGTATCTTGCAATTTCATTTGCATGAGTGCTGAGTCATCTGGTCTGCTTGCCAGACTTGTATATTACATGTAAATGCTCCAGAAGTGGTATAACCTTTATGGATGCACTCTCTTTTGATGGGTCAAATTACAGAGATGTCAACATGTACTTGGATTTTGCACTGTGTGAGAATTATTGAGCCCCGAAGGTGTGAGCTGCTAGGGCAGGGGGGTTCTGGGAGCATGTTCCCCCAGAACATTTTCAAAAAATGTAAGGGAAAAAACACCATTTGGTGCATTTTCAGTGACTAAATGTGGTCGAAGCATACAAGAAATTTATCTTTTCAATTATGGAGTGTTTTTTGTGAACTTTACATGTATTTCACAGTTGCTACTCATTTCTGGCAAATCTTTATGAAAAGTAAACAAATATTTACTTTAATTGATCTTTATTACTGGATGCATGAGATTTGCTCAGCAATGCATGAGCATGTGAGATAACTCTCAAATGCGTGAGAGTTGATGTGTCTGAAATTATTCTGTGACACTCTGAACAACACTACAAACACTAATAATAATAATAATAATAATAATAATAATAAATTATAATGATAATAATGACTTTATTACAGTATATCCACTGTGATTATAATTCTCAAATCTACAATATTAAGGGACCTGCGACATGAAGGTTGCTAAGGAAGTTGATTTTTTGATATGGTGCGTGACCAGCGGCTCGCACGTATGAAACTAGTCACCATTCTTCCACTCAAGTTTTCACATGTTGCATTTCATGCGATCGTTTGTGGGTTTGTATCCAGGTTTGTAGCACTTCCATAAGATGAATTTCTCATCTGGCATCGTTATCATGGAAAATTCACAAGTAGAAGAAGAGCAAACATTCAACAAAAATTAACCGAAGTTTTTTAAAAATATCAACCTGAAAAACTGCTAGCCCTTTGGGCTTATACATTACTCTTTTTGCTAGTCTGATGGCAAAAACCACTAGCCCCGGGAGTCAGGCTAGTGGATTTTTCCAGCCCTGACTCCGTGGTATTTATTTTGATCTGCGCCTTCATTATTGTGTTAGAAATGTAACTACTGTCACATTATATTTTAAAATCTCTAACTGGTTAAAATGTATTGTTAGTAAAGTTAAACTGTCTATTTTTCATTATTCAGCAAATTTGCCACAGAGGGTCAGATGAATGCCAGACTTGCTTGGATAACAGCATATGGAGTTCCTGGAGCTGCCTATGCCATGCTTTGGTTTGTGTATGGAAAACCATCTACAACATTCCATCTGGTTGTGACGGCAGCATATGTGGGGCATTTTATGAAGCGAGTTCTTGAGTGTCTTCTGCTTCATAAATATTCCAAGAAGTCGCAGATAGCATCAGTCATACAGGTTAGTAAACAGACGTAAATAGTTGCTATGAGACTGCCAATTTCTGTCAGGTGATACATGCATCAAGGATTTTCGTAACCACAAGGTTTGACTGAGGTTTTTGAAGTTGGTTCGTTTGTTGTTAAGTTAGAGAATTGTTAAATGCAGTCATGAGGAAACTTAATGAAACACAGAGAATTAGAGTCTTTTACAGTAGGTATCTGTTAGTCTTGTGAGATTATAAAAACATCTTAATAACCGAGTGCGAGGTCTGTCTGGGAGAATATTTTGCCCGAGGTTTTTCATTGTACAGACCGAGCAGAGCGAGGTCTGTACGAAAGACTGAGGGCAAAACATTCTCCTGGACAGACCGAGCAAACGAGGTTATTAAGATTTTTATTATATGCCTCATTTGCGTTTATTTTTGTTTAATTCTTTCAACATTGTTTTGAATTAGTCTGCGCGCTACAGATGAAAAGTCTGTACGGTTTCAGCCAATCAGAGCGCGCGATTTGGTTATTGGCCCTAGAAATCAGAGTTGTCATATAATAAAATTGAAGAGTGCCCTTTGAGAATAAATTATTAATTCATATCTACTAAGAATTTAATGTGATGCATTATCATTTCAGTTACCAAATGTTACCAAAAATCTAGCAATATCTTGTTGTGTCTTTAGGTGACCATGTTTTATCTTCTTGGTGCTGTGGTTCAACATTACTGGTGCAACATTTATACCACACCCGCTCTAGCACGACAGCTGTCAGCCAATCAGAAAGCTCTTTATGCAGGTGTTGCAGTATGTGTCATTGGTGAGCTTATTAACTTTTATCACCATTTGGAGCTCGCTACTTTACGACCTGCAGGGTCCACTGCATACATTCTCCCTCGTGGAGGACTTTTCAACTATGTGGTTTGCCCACACTACCTGGGGTAAGTAATGCACCTATCAATATTAAGACTTAGGGACCGCGGTGCAGAGGGGGCCGGGGGCATGTGCCCCCCCCCCAATAATTTTGCCCCCCAATAATTTTGCTGCATGTGCCCTTAAAAAGTCTTTATTAAATTTAAAGAGAAAATGTTTCGAAAAGAAACTCACTATCAATTTTAAATGCATTTCTAGCGATTCTAGAAGCTCAAATTTCAAAATTTTCCGGGGAAGCAGCCCCCAGACCCCCCTAGAAACTCACGCCTGCAGCGCTCGTGATAGTGCCCACCAAATCTAGAACTTGCTCCGCAGTCCCTGAGACTTGGCTGGGGGATACAGGAGAAGAGTTAACAAATGTCTGGGGGATATGATATTTATGTCAGTTTTAAGTATATATGTTTCACTTTAAAGCAAATTGTTTACAGGTATGAGCGAGGGTCACATATTTACTGTTGAAAGTTTGGTTTCTTTTGTAGGGAGTTGATAGCCTGGTTTGGAATGGCTTTGTCTGGTCAGCACTTGGCCCTCTACCTTTCCTGGCTGACCATGGTTGCCTACCTTGCTGGACGCAGCCATAAAACTTACCAATGGTACCTGAGAAAGATTGACAACTTCCCCAAGGAACGCAGGAACTTGTTTCCAGGACTGTACTGAGAAAAGAGAAACAGGAAATATGCTGCTTTACCAATGCAAATTTTCTCTTGTTCCAGTTAACTGAATGGGCAAAGTTTGAACAATTTGTTGAGTTATGAAATGTGGCAGAGCAAGCACATTATGCCCCCTTAGGGACTTGGAATGAGAAAAAAAATGTATTGGTAAAGTGCCATATCGAGGAGGGAAAGAGAGAGGGGGGTGGGGTGTCTGTCACTGAAGACCAAGTCAAGGTGCAGTTGGATTCTAGGTATATTCCACGTATGAAAAATGACATGTGAGTCAATCTTTATAGTAGCTCCATACATTAGTTTTATCAGGATATATGAATAGATCTACATTATCAACCTAGTAACCTCCAGTGTAGACACATTTTCCCATCACAGTGGGAATCTACATGTATCCCCCATCCATTCCAGGGGGGTACTCCCTTTTGTCAGATGCCTGGGGGTCTTGTCAGAAAATTAGGAAAAATAACCTAAATATTGCACATCTAGAAAATACATTATGGTACCCTAAAATATAGCTTGATGGACTCGAAATACTCTAACGAATACCAGGTATCAACTGTCAACTTATCTGAATCATGTGCCATTTATTGCCCAACCTCGAACCCAGGCTACTCTCACTTGCGGTCTGTCGGTCCTCGTGAGAGTAGCCTGGGTTCGAGGTTGATTTATTGCCTACAGTCCTCATCAAATACATTCAGCTGGTAGCCAAGGATGTATACTACATCATTAACTACAACTACTAATAAGTTGTCATAGATGTGAGGCAGTTGCAGTGATAACCAAATATTTCAGTGTACTAGTTTTTGTCTGCTTTATACCCCTAAAAATATCTTCAAGTTTAAAGTTGATTTCATGAAATTTAGTATGAGCAGATATAAGTAAGGAAAGTATATTCTAAATAGCAAGTAGTTTGTATATGTTTTAAACCCTACATTTCATTTACTTCGAGGTACTAATCTTTTACGTTTTTACCTCTAATCCACACCATAATGGTTATTAAGTCAATTGGCGAGAAAGTATGGATTTGAGTATTAATATGAAGTAGAATTTATTGAACATAGTTCTTTTCAGTTAGATAATCTGATGTAGTAGGGAGACATGGAGGCCTGACTGGTTAACACGTTATACTTGAGATCAAAAGGTTGATGGTTCCAGACCATGGTTGTATTATTCATAGAAGAAATATTATTTAACTAATTTCTATTAATAGTTATAAATATTATAAAGGTGTGATCTTGTCTGTCTGTACACTGTATGTACAGTAGTATTGTTTAATAGTACTGTTTTTAAAAAGTTCAAATTTCGTATGCTGCACATACTAATATTTTAATTGTGTAGTTCCAGAAAATATCCATACCCCCCATGGAGGGTTTTTTCTTATGACCCCCACCCCCTTGGAATTTCTATTCCAGGGGGTATCTCCCCCCTGGAATTTCCATTGTAATATCAGATAGGTGTTATATTTGAAGCATATATGCAAATCATTCTATATTTTACACATTATTTCATTTTGCGGAAAACAACAAAATAACAGGAGAATAACAGTAACGTGAAAAGTAAACGTTCACGCATGCACCGCCGTATAAATCATTATCCTGAAATGTCGCTCAGAAATGTCTGCTAAATGTGCAAACTGCATTTGAGTATACTTATATATACTGGAGTATTGTGAACTGTGACTATTTTTGTTATTTTGCAATCGGGTTAATAAGTTAATATTATAATAGTATACTGCGACACGTAACAAAGACACGTGAAGTGAGTATTAAATATCAGATGATCGAAACACTCATGGAGGCAAAGTGTTTTTACTTGTTATGCTGACACGATCTCGTGCAAGCAAGTTCCCAACAGGAGTTCGTGGATTTGTTGATTTATCAAATCGCAAATACGATCTTGATAGGTTTCCCTTAGACAGTGTTCTTGGACTCTCTGGAAATATATTACTCTTCTTCCCCCCATCACCCTTGGGCATTTGCGCCGCTGGGGGGGGGGGGGGGGGGGGGGGGGGGGGGGGG
>JANVCJ010094825.1:0-10111 GCA_026413505.1 Epizoanthus ramosus
ATAGGTGCATACTATGCAGGGTGTGCCATTAATTTTTAGTGTTATACCCTAAGTTGATAATTTTTGTTGTAATTCATCCCTTGAGCTGCAACTTGTTGGGTTATAATTACAGAAAAGAGAACTTAGACTGTAAATTCAGATTGATCGAATTCACTGCATGCAGGCAGCCTGAGGCTGAGCCTTTATAATTATAGATTTAGACTTAGAGCGCCGGACGTACTCTCATTTGGCTACAGAAACTATGACTGCACACCTACCCTTCCTCTCGTAAATGGTACAAGATCAGTACAAGAAGAGTTTTCTTCCTTTGTTCCAATCGTACTTCTTCCTTCAATATCATTATCAAGAACAAATAATCATGTCAACATTTAGTGATCTACCACAAGTCTGTGTCAGACAAAAATTAAAACAAACACACAAGATATTTTATCTCTGTCTTGCATTGTTCAAATATTCACCAGAAAGTGCACACGACCTACCGCTTGTCTAGCTTCATTCGCAGTTTTCAACTGCATATAACTTAGTTCTTGAGTCATCTAGAGCAGTTATGATAACACGGTTTCACCTGCAGGAACAAAACTCGGTTGATAGAACGCCATCTTGATCTTGGTGGTTACCAAGCGCCCGTGGTGTAAACTGTCAGCGGTAACCAGACGGTGAGTGAATGCTGCAAAGGATCTTGGGAACAGCAGAACAACAAAGAATTCGAGCCAAGCTTGAAAGAAACAGCTGAGTGGAGAGTGGTGTGATCCGGCTTTGTGTGGAATCTTTGATCATTTGGCTACTTAACTAGAGCAACTGATCACATGGAGTCACGGGACTTTATAGTGTAGTAATGACAAGAAAACGGGCAAGGAGATCAAAAGGTGGAAAGCGAATGGATGACGAGAAATCGGAGGAGATGCGAAATGCTGTAACAAATGGCGACGTAAAACTCGTCCGCGAGCTGACAAATCAGGGAGTTTTAGCTAACCAAATGGATGTAAATGGCTGGACATTGTTGCATTTGGCAGCCAGTAAAGGCAAGGAAAAAATACTGAGAGTATTACTTGAGAAAGGAGGCGATGCATTTGCAAGGGATTTCGTTGGTGGCTTCACAGCTTTGCATTACGCTGCAATGCATGGCAGAACTCGCATTGCCCGTTTATTGCTTGACTTTCCAGGAATTAATAATAAAGATAGGCTTGTTGATGCGAGAAGCGAAGATGGTTGGACCCCGCTTCATGTTGCTTCGCATTATGGAAGAGATTCTTTTGTTGAACTTCTCATCGAATCGTTTGCTCTTGTAGACGCTCTAAGTGACAAGGGTACCACTGCCCTTCAACTTGCAATTATTAGAGAAAGAACTAGCTGTATTAGAGTACTTCTTGATTCAGGGGCAAATGTAGACGTGCAGTTTGGATTTCCTTTGCGCTATGCCGTTATAAAAGGTAATCTAAGTTGTGCAAGATTACTAGCAGAACATGGCGCAGCGACAAGTATAAAGAGAACAGAAGACGGACAGACACCTCTTCATCTTGCAGCTCTGAGAAACAGTGAGAGTATGGCGAGATTGCTTTATAAGTTTGGGGCAGATGTGAATGTCTTCAATGATGAAGGGTTGGCCCCCCTGGCAATCTCCCGTATGATGTACAGGGTAAACAGTCGTGACAAAGAATGCTTAGAATTCCTTTCGCGTGTCACAAGTAAGTTGCATTTGTTTAACACTTATGCTGCTAGCAAAAACAGAGCATTTTTGCCATTAAAATGTTTTGGAAATCAGCCATTAATTTAATAAATAGATTCCATTTTCTGAGTGTCTGTCCAATTACAGATGCACAGATAATGTCAAAACATGGCAAGAGACTGAAAGTGTGACACAAGAAGTACGTGAAGTGGTGTTGCTGAAATTATTGTCATGTTGTCACATTTACTATGCATTTATAGGTGGACAGACACTGGGAGTTACATGTAACAAATACTATTAATATTTTATACAATAACTTGGCTTTTTTAACTTTCACTGTGAAGCACCTCTGGACATATTATTATTATTATTATTATTATTATTATTATTATTATTATATTATATTATAATTATAAAATGTTTTGTATATATTTCAACGTAAAAAATATATTCGACCATATATTGTAGATACTTGCAAACACAGACAAAGGTCAAGCATGGTCTGAGTAACTGAAATATTTCACTGTTTGCACGATTCTCTGTAACTTCTGTACCATTTCAAGATTCCAGATGGTGTTTAGATTATGCACCTGTTGTATAACAACTTGAGATTGCTAGAGTCACTGTCAATGAATACACTCTCTGGTCAGCACAAGTTAGAACATAATTTACTGTAGCAGGGCAGCTGCAAGACAAGTCCCTTAGGTTATTTAAGACTCCTGACAGTGTACTTTGTGATACAAGTCTGACCTGATGTATTGCAGGTTATATATTCCTGAAATGTATTGATGTAAGGTTATATCTGGCAGCAAAACAAAAATTGCCCTGAAATCAGTGAACTATATTACAAAACCAATAAGTAACATTTTTGATAATGACTCTCTTGCAGATGTTCTGAAGATAACCATGTGTGGTTGAAAGTACTTTACTTAATCAACTTCGTCATTTTCTCATTCTCCAATCTGTTGAAAGAAAGATAAATCTAGAAGAGAATGCAATATTTTCTTGGCTTTATATATTACTTGAAATTACCACAGTAATGAAGTTATATGCTGATAGGCATAAAATAAAATACTGTTTTGATGCCAAGAAGTCTGTCAACAATATAACACCTGATGGGACCAGCATTGTTTTCCTTTAATAATTTTAGTTAGTAGGAATGCTCTTCCATATGAAATCTGTAATACAGTATTTATCGGTATTGAGGGCTCAATATCAGTTATTAATGAGCGCTAAAAGCACATATCTCTGAACTTACAATTGGGGACGACATACATTTGTATGATTGGAGGTGGTTTCTGTCTTGAGAATGACCATTTTTTAAGTCATCAGTGTACAAATATATGTCAATGGGTGGGCTTGGTTTTGCAAATATTTTTCTGTTTGAAATTGTTGGTCTTATTTTGGGGGAAGGGTGGCTTTTATCAGGGGCCTGGGGTTTCATAACTAATGGAAGTTTATGTGGTACTTATTAAGAGATTGAGCCTTGTTATGATTTTATTTCAGGCAATCCTAGGAGTTTACAAGACTCATGTCGACTGGTTGTAAGACAGTCCTTGTCTCCAAGGCGTTTGAAAAATATCCAGGATTTACCATTGTCAACAATAATGAAGAATTATCTTCTGTACAAATATGACCATCTGTCTTCAAATCAATCTGCTTGTCAGGGTTGACAATGTGTACTAAGCAGACTGACAGCACATATTACCGACAACTCAAAGTGTCAAATGCCTGGCCAAGGCCATTTTAGACTGGAACATTCATTTTTATTTAACCTACAATGTATACAGTCAAGATGACTTTAAGCCAATATTTAATTTTTCACGAAACTACAACTTCCAGTTACTGTTATTAATAGTATTTTGACTAAATATGGATACAGCCATGCACATGTACATGTAGACCAGTCGAAGTGCCTTAAATTCTTAATCCATTGGACATTTGTAGAATTTCAGGCCAACTGAAACTACTTGAATAGCTAAAATTCCTGAGGCCTTCCTAAGAGAGGTGGGGTAGGTGGTGCTGTTGCTGTCTCACTATGTGAAGGTAGAATATATGAGCATTGCCTGCGAAATGCAGACTGGTCAATGTCATGATACCTTATTACTGTGAGTCCTTACTGTAAGCTGCTGTCATATAATTATTGCATACGTTTTAGTAATAGCTATGTTGTCAGTTCTGGCCCCGTTTTCAAAGTACTGTAACTGGTAATATTGAACATCATTAGCCATTCTTTGTCAGTGGCATAGCCAGGGGAGGGTTCCAGGGGTTCCGGAACCTCCCTTTGGGATATTGCAATAGCTATTTCAAGCAGAAAATATATTAATACTACCTGGTATGCGGGATTTTGAGCTTCCCTTCTTAGAAATACTGGCTACAATTGACGCTAAAATTGCTAAAACTTTGTGCTCAGAATCAATGAGATGCCATTCCTGGGGACCTGAAATGTTCAAATTGAATCTTAACAATTGGAACCCCCCTATCAAAAAATCCTGGCTACGCCCCTGTTTATGGTGCTTGTCTCATTGAAAGAAGACTTTAATTTACTGTCCATAACATCCATCACATGATGTATAAATCAACTGAAAGTTGATGTGTTATATTTTTGGTCAGGAAGGTGGAAGGTTTGAGCTACTGAGCCCTTCGTCAGAGCAAAAAAGGTGAGAAGCTGCTAACTACACCCCAGACTTGCAACTAACTACAAGAACCATTTTATATTTTTAGCCATATTTAATGAAATAGACAATTTGAACAGAGATGGAAGGTTTTCACTAGAATACTATACTGAACGTCATTTCAACTAAGGCCAGGTTTTAGACGTTGGCCTTTTCATGCGCCGAACCTAATGCTAATGAGTAAAACGCATTGATGTAACTCATTAGCATTAGATTCATAGAACGTTCGACGTTTGACGCGCCTATGCGAATTTTATAATAAATTTATTGGTCCAAACAACCAGTATTTGGTTAGAATGATCTTTTTTCTTGGTCAAGGCCAATTTTCACCAAAAGAAAATGATGAAAATAGCCAATTAAAAGGTCAAAATATTTGATCTAAGAGAACCAGTTCAAATTGGTCATTTTAATAATTAATCAGTTTTTAACAGAGTATGTATACGGTCACTATTTATGAAATAAGAGCTTTAAACCTACCCAGAGTTAGAACAAGATATAGGGATAGCATTTTAGAAGTTTAGTTTAGTTTATAATGTTTCGTTTGTTACAGTTTTGATTAATTTCGTTTGAATATCTACTTGCTGTTGGATGGCATAATTCTTAAGGCAATTCTCAGGTGTACTAATTCACCCACGCAAGAGGCCTAGTGGGCATTGTGGCATACTTTCTCTATTAACAGGCACAAATGCAATCAAACTGAGATCACGTCCTTACCAGTTACACCATGGGAATCCATACAGATTATGTTTATCTACTAGCAAAGGTTATGTAACGCACACAACAAGTGAGAAACTATCAAGGTTTATAATTACTGTGACTACTTCATGGATAGTAAATAAATTACTTATTTTCAGACGAAAACGTCAATTTAATGCATTTGGTTCGTGTTCACTTTTTCAAAAAACTTGTTTATTGCCAATTTTACAAGTGTGCTAGTTAATTTTCTGTGTTCTAAGTTAAACTTCACTTAACACAGACTCATACAGAAAAAGTTTGCACCTTGGGTTATCAATCTATATTTCTTGTTTTCCAATCTTCTTTTTTCATGCAAATTTAACCAAATGTTCTATTGAAGGTAATCCAAGCTTTTCTAATATTTTATAATATACTATTTCATAAAATTCAATGTTGAATATTAAAAATTTAAACACAGATTCATAAGTACTACCTGCCGCTCAGTGTAGCACGCTTATTCTAATAAGATAGGAGGCACATCAAAACACATACCACAGATAAAGAACCACGTTCACTTACTCCCATTCCTAACCATGTTTTTCCTTCTATGGTGACCTAGCAACATAGCAACAATTAATTTTTAAAAGTACAGTAAACGAAATGACAGCAAAATTTATTTCCATATTTTACCTTATTTTAAAAGTATTGTATTCAGTTTTAATTAAGGAAGACATTGTTTTTTGATCTACTCCCTTTAGATTATTATTGTCGTACATGCATGTCACCTTTTTTTTCGTTTACCACGAATGCAACACTTCTTACCCACAGGTTGCTTAAGCTATTCGTGATATAATATGAATCTAATTCATGAAAATGAAAATCGATTATTTATATTAATGAATTCAATGCTGATGACTATTTATATTCCGAGTGCAACATTTATTGATCTGTCTTAGAAAACCTTTTTATTTCACGGAATACAAGTAAGCCGAATTGTTTGGTTTTGACTTTTGACGTTTTCTACGATAGATTTCGTTTACATTGATTATTTTAAAGTATATTTTCTCTTGTTTTCTTTCATCTAAAGTGAATCCTCGATCGTCTAAAATACATTTTGTATATTTTGTTTTCAGTGGCATTATTCACTTGATGAGTTGCATTATTTCAAATGAATTTAAAGAACCGAAACCAATTGCAGAATTGCAAAGTCACCTTTTAGAAGAGCTACTAATGAACCATGAATGTTTTATTGTTCTATCTATCTCATGGCATACTCAATGCAATACGAATTTAATGATAATCTGTTGCATTAGATTTTCTATGGCTTGCAACAGAGTCATAGCATGTCACTATATATATGGTAATAGGAAAATATTCCATTATTAGCAAAAGTACGAATTCTATTCGAATTTTCACTAGTGAGAGCCCCCAGCTGTCCTAACACAGCCTGATAACATGCACCTGGACAGAACTATTTGCTTTACCTGTCATTGAAATAGAAAAGGAGGCTTGCCAGGGTGACTAACGAGGTCGCGTACAAAATGTAAGTGCTCACAAGTTTATAACTCAACTGTAAGTTAGCATTTTGCTCTCAATTCTCAACATTAATTTGAAAATTATGGTCATATTGTCACAACCAAACGTTTATTTATGTTGCTGGTTTTAAAATCATTTGCAACCAAGGTGACATATAAGAACACTAAGCATTACTTTATTACATTATTACATTATCAAACTAAACATGAAGGCAGCAAATTTCAAATTAAACAAACTTGCACGTTTTCATGTTAGACTGAATCTATTGATCTTCTTAATGCACAGAATCTTCCAGATTCCACGTGTGCATTATATTTAACAATTATTCCCTGAAGCGAATATGACTAGTGTTGTTAGTAGTATTCTATGTAAATTTTATATTGAAAACTCTGTAACCTAGTTTGTATTGTACAAACACAAGGTATTTTGTAAAACACAGAGCATTCTTCGGCTGAAATGGAGAATGCACGACGTTGAGTGGCTTCTGGGTTACAGTATGTACAATAGATTTATATGTAAATGTTGTTATTTTAGTTCTTGTTTAAAATAGACTGTTGTTTGTTTAACATATTTTATGAGAAAATTTCAATTTTTTTTCAAACTGCGGTATGTAGGTTTTCCATAATTTTGGAATGGCAAGTATAACGCTGTAAACTTGTAAATTGTTTATCTTCAGTCGGAATTTATCAATAATTGTGGCTGGGGTAGAAACGCGCCAGATTCACCTACAAATCTCTCTTCTCTTTCAATCCAAAGGTGTTGACTATAAACGGATTTTTGGTCGATAGTTACGGAGACATTGTGCCACAACGGTTGATTTGGATAATCTTCAGCTGAGTATGTCTCGTCAGTAAAGTAAAGGGTTGTTTAAGGCTCGAGAACATCTTATTTCAATTACGTATGAATCAGTAAAATTTTTGAACACTACCATTATAGGAACTCAAGATCCCAGGCTCTCCAGGAACTAGTTGTGTTTTATTTTGTTATTTTTCCGCTTCATTATTTCAATTATACAAGCAGCAGTGAAATGTTTGAACACTTCCATTAAGAACTACAGGCTTCAGGTTTTACAGAAACTAATTATATTTTGCTTCCGAAATGACTGTTGTTTGTCTGCTTATTTCAATTATACATGTGTCAGTGAAATGAATGAATACTGCTTGCAGCCGGGTTTTCTTGTTGACCACATGGGCGATGATCAGTCCTGCGAGAACGTGCTAACACTAACACCAAAGGTAAACTATTTGTCAATTTATAGATTACACGTCCGGCCTTCAATCAAAACGCTAGCTAACTCGTGTTTGTATATCTAACGAGTGTCTCGAAAACTCAGTCCAAAAATGCATTTGGATTTGCTCACATGGACATCAGTTGTAAAGATTAATCAGTCAGTCTATTTTCAATGTACAGGGTCGAAACTGAGTGATATAACGCACGAAGACAGCCATTGAGTATAACATGTTATATGCCTTAGCAAAACGGATCATTTTATATCTTGCTAAATAATACAGATTGGAGATTCTACAGAATAATTAACACAATTGAACGAAGACTACAGACAATCTTATTCTGAGCGAAACCACGAAGGATATCCCGTCACAATTCGTAGATTATGTTGTAATTTAATTTCTTAGTTCGATAGCTGTTTAAACGTGTTTATGGGCTGATTTTGAGATTGTAAAGAAAAATACTTTTTTAACGAGAATTGAATATAAAACATCTTAGGTTATTTTAGGCATATTTTTAGGATTACGTTTATGGTTAGTATTTCATATATAAAAACTGTTGTCGAAAATAATGTTTTAATTTCTGAAAAGTTGTACTGTAGAACAGACTTTCGTGTTTATTTTAGAAAATAGATTTAAAATTTTGCAGATGAAATTGTAAAGACAGGACTCATCTCAACATACGACAAAAGGCGGCGTTGACAGATAAAAAAACTGTCGTTTTGACTTTCTGATTCGAAGCCTCCTTGATTTGGAGCAGTCTTTCACTTGTAAATATCCAACACCAGTTTATTGACTACTGTAGCGTAAATGGCAAATCTAAAGGGCTTCGGGCATCCAAAACTTATATCAATTAATGTATACTTGAATGTATGTTAGAATAACCAAAACGAAATACATTTCCAACCTTCCATTAGCGTCTTCAGGTTTCCAGGCAACTAACTATACTTCACTGAAGAGTCTGTTTTAAGTTCTACCAACTTCATATTGAACACACTTTAGTGCGCTGTTTCAATAGATCCTTACAAATATAAATATAACTATACGTATAAATACAAAAGATGGATAAATCAACCGCATATTGGTTTGTTATATTTTGTGCCTTAAAGATGGAAGGATTGAGCTGAGGTTTCGAGCGCTAGCCTTTCGTCAGAGCAAAAGTGACTTGTTTATTGTTTACATATGAGATACTTCGACGATGAATTAAAATACGCTCATCTCGGCATACACAGGATATAACATCTACAAGGCTTGTAATTTGTATAGAAAAGACCACCGTTCGAGATGAATTAATAGAAAGTACCACGAGTGTCAGTAATACCATGCGTGTATTATTTTTCATTAATTCTTCGTTTCCTGTTAATAGTACTCCTACAAAAATGCAATTCGTTCAGTGATCATGAAAGATGTTTTCGAATCAAGTTCTCAGATGACAAGCAGTGCTAATTTGTGTTTTCGTAGCACATGTGCAATTAACAATTAACTACACGGTAAATAATCAATCGGAAGCCAGGATTTTATGTGGATTTACTATTAGGGCTCAAATTCACGGACAGGGTATATATAGAATTTCGAATAATTTTTGTCATCAATTGGCATGTTTGCGTTCAATACTTCTATCGTGTTAGTGTAAAGACACTAAAACTACTAAATTATTCTATTACAATTTTATAAAATAATATAGAGAAAAATAGGAAGAATTTAGCAATTCATCATTTCGCATGTTTGTAGCTTAACCGTATTCAGATAGTGTCCAGAGGCGCTTTACAGTAAAATATGTTATGTAATAAAAATTATATTTAGAACTTTTGCGAAATATATAGGAATTATGGAATTCATTAAGACAAAAGTACAAAAAAACTTATTTGAAAAGAAATGTTTTAAGTTTAAATATTCAGGATTTAAAAGTGACGAGTTGTTGTACGGAAAGTCAGTGAAGATCTTTTAGAATAGGTGAGTTGTGTTCATATTTGCGTTAGCCAGTGAGAAGTGGAGCTGCTGCCATCTGCACATATTTTGATCCTCTAGCCATATAGCCAAAACGGGTTCACATACACCATTGTCGTTTCGTGACTTTTTCCAAAATTTATCAGGGAACAATTTGGTATAATCAATACATCACCACTAATTAAGCTGTTTCCATGGCGAGTTATTCTTGAGTTAAAAATAATAATTATTGTGTTATCTCCTGTAATTAGCGAAAGCAGACTAAGCTGGCTAAGCTGGATACCGCATATGCTGGAACTGAAGAAGAGCTACGCAAAGAAACTGGACCTGCTCAAGAATTCCAGGTTTCTTCCTAAGAGTGTCTTGCTAAATTTTTATTTCAAGGT